>OVBJ01000785.1:0-32502 GCA_900406535.1 Noccaea bulbosa | reverse complement strand
CTACTTTATAATGAATACCAATAATAAGTGGTTATAAAAGTATAACAAATAGATTAGTATAATTATAGATATGCAGCTTAGTATAATTATAGATACGGAGCTTTATACAAAGCTTTATATTCACTTTATACACTGTCTCGTATCTTCTTAGATACACAGCTTTATAGATGGAACAATCATATGTTAGGCTATAGATAAATTTATCATAATTTACCTATGAAGTTTATAGATTGATTTTTTTTTAATCTGCTGCTTATACTCCCTCTGTTCCTTAATAGTTGATGTTTAAGGAAAAATGCATCTGGACATTATTTGGATGTATCTGGACTCAAAATACATCCAGATACATCCAAATACATTCAAACACATTTTTTCTTAAACATCAACTATTAAAGAACAGAGGGAGTAGTTGATATCAGTGATCTTGATGTGTGTTTAAGTGTTTCATTTATAATAGTGATTTTCATTAAAACATTTTTGGTAATCTTTTTGTTGTGAGCTTTATTTCTCTTTTTATTTGTTTTTGCTGTGTGTTATGTTTCTCATTTCTTTTGATTTTGGGTTTCTCCAAATTTGGCGCAGGTTTGTGCACAACTTTGAAATCAGTCACAAAGTTATCTTGTTAACCCGCTCAAGGTTGTTTATATTGTGTCGATGCCCACTCGGCAACATGAAGTTTCTTTTCAAGACGTTAGACTGGTAAAGCATGTTTTCAATAATATATGTTCTCAATCTACAAAACATAACTGATTCTTATATTAGAATTGAAAGCATGTAACACATTATGACCGTTTACTTACGTTTCTTCTTCTAGGATCATCTCCAAAGTTGCAGCCGCCATGTATTGCTCCTAAACATGAAAAAGGTTGCTTGGATTAGCTAACCTGAAAAGAAAGACATCAAGGTATGTTAAGCAAAAAGGAGACGCCACTAAAATTGATTCAAAGAACAATTAGTTAAGCTCTACTTTTTTTTTCTTTGGAAAGAAGATCTATATATACTGAAAAAATTAGGGTAAAGATTTGACTTTCTTGGAGAAGAATCCGGTATAATCCTGATTTAATTGAAAAGCGTATATTTGAAAAATCATTTATGGTTAGTTGTTTTAGAAAATATCTGATTTTATAGAAAATATCTACTTTCCCGTTTTTGAATTGTGTTTAGCGTAATATAAGGTTTGTTTAATGTGTTTGCGATTTTATTGCCTAATATATAGTTTCCTTGAAATCTGATTGCTAATGCTCTTTATTTTTTTCGTTTGATTCGCAGGAAGATATCGATTTGATTTTTGATAACCAATATGTTTGAGATCCGCGTCCGGTTATAAGCAGGTTATCTCCAGGACAAACCAGGTTTCTCCGGTTCAAATTAAATGACTCCCCACCAAAGATCCGCGTGTTTTTTATGTCGGATAGTGGATCGGGTTGATATCCTCCGTTTCCAAACAGCATATATTCTTACATATTTTCGGACAGAAAGTACCCCTGACAACTTGATTTTTCCTTTGTTATTATATGAGTTGTTTGGTTTTTTACTGGATCCGACCCGGTTATGTTGGATTTTTTTTTTTTTTTTGGGTTTTTTTCTTGTTTGGCTACAAAGATAACCTTAAAATTTTCAGGAAGTGTATAGAAGCGTATAAAATATGCAAGTAAAATTAAAGTACTCCATTTATTAAGTTTACCTGGAATCGGTTTAGGCCGATTTCAACGGGTTAAGTTTACATTATTAGAAACAATTACAAAACCGACACTTATTATACCGAACAGACACAATGATGCGTTTTACTGAGCCTTGACGGAGTCACAAAACCGGCTCGACTTGGATGACAATAGCACAGCGAGGTTCGACCCAGTAGACCCGACACGTGTCAAGGAATCGACTCGGTGGTACCTGCACCTGAAAGAACCGGCGTGCGTCGTCGGAGAACACAGGCAGTTTTGCCTCGCCGGTTTGCCGGAGGTAGAGCTCCAACGGCGTAAACTCGGTGAGTTTTGGTCTTGGCTCTGTTTCTTGATCTTGGTAAAACTTGTGGAATACTTCTCCTCCGCCATAGATTCTCTGACAATTAGGGTTGAAGGGTTTTCTTTCGCCGTGGTTTTGATGAATATAGAGATTGATGAGTGTGTTTTGTTGTTGTTTCATGAAATGAATCAATGGTAATTATATGGTAACTTGTGAGAGAAGTCAGCTAAAATTAGCCGTTGACGGTTGTTGTCTTGTTGACAAAACTACTTTTTTAAGATTCGGGTGGTTGGTATTCTAGAAAGAAAAAAAATAAGAACAATTTGGGAAAAGGGGGTTATATTTTTCTTTTTATGGTTACACACACATTTGTGCATGGCTAATGACTAATGTAATGTAGTGTCAATAAATTAGGAAATCTATTAATAAACCAAAACTTGACTAGTGAAGATACATTGAAAAAAGAAACAAATTCTGTCTAAGCCCCAACTGAAAATCCAGAACTGTATAATTTGAAGATCTTGTAACTAAAAACATTAATCCGAAAAACATTTGACTTTTGTTTTTTTGGTTTGTGCCTATTTTAGAATCCAAAACCCAAGTTAAAACACCTTAGAATCTAGATTGTTGAAGTCAAAGTCATCTCAAACTATTTAGATGCCTTGTCCAATTTTCATATCAGACATGAAAATCATGTATACTAATTTACGTACAATATTCGAAAAAAGTCTAGAAACAAAACAAAACAAAACAAAACAAAACAAAACAAAACAAAGACACATTTCGAATTGGAAGTCAACTTCAAATGCACCAGTTGAACGTCCAGAGATACTATGAATTTGATAACAATTAAATTAATTTAAAAGCTTATTGTAGTTAAATGATTTAATCAAACTTATTGGAGTATGCTTTTCTAGTATATTAACTGAAAATTAATACAAGCCATGAAGAGAAAGAAACATGTGGAGTATATAATTGTATAAACTATAAACACTAAATCAAGACTCTATAAAATGTTGTGGCATTGTGATTTGTATCTACTCACAATGTACTTTACGGTTACTGGTGAGCTCTCTCTGTACAAAAAAAATATTGACACTCACACAAGTAACCTACGTGCTTCAAATCAAAATAACAAACCTTTTTAAAGAAAGTAACCAGAAAAAAAAAAAAAAGAGAAGTATGGAACTTAGTCAGAGATTTGACTCTTGAGCTTTTAGGGTTTTTAGCTTTACTATCTGGGAAGATCTTGTTTGCAGAGAGGACAACAAGATATGATACGAAGCCATTGATCTACGCATTTGAGGTGAAACTTATGTGAACATGGAAGCTTCCTTATTTCTTCTTTGTCTTTATATTTTGTCAAACATATACAACACTCCTGCAAAAAAATTAAAAAATCATAAAGTCAAAGTCTATTCCGCTTCAATAATCCTAAATTGGGTTGGACCAATAGAAAACATTTCATTCAACATTTGTGAGTGAGAAGAATTTGGACTTACTGGATGATCGGCTGCAGGAGCTGAATCTGAATCAGAATCAGAATCAGAAGCATTGTCATCAATTCGTTTGTATTTCCAGCTAGGGAGGCTAGAGATTTGGTCATCCGATGCTCCTCTTTCTGAAGATCCCATGTGCATGTTGTATCCAAGGAGGCTGCTAACGAGAGGCACCAGACAACAGAGGAAGAGGAAGAGAAGAAAAGGAAACGAATAGCAGAAAGCGTTCCAAGCTAGAAGAGAGACGCAGAGGGCATGAAGCTTAGGAGCATGGCTGAAAGATGCGAATCTAGAGTCGAACACCCAAACATTCCCAATCACGAACCAAATCGCAAAGAAAAGTTCCAGCGATGTTCTGCATTTGTTCATCAAACGAGAGGACCTGAAACAAGAACAAGAATTAGATATCATCAGCACAACCTCAGCAATGGACTCAGAATCCACAAAAGATTTAAGATTTTTTTTGGGTGTTACCTGTTTTCTTCTCTGCCTCTGTGTTGCTGCTCAATATCACTGAGGCTAACGTCTAGCTGACGATACCGGCCATATAAGAGCATGAGACTGAGGAGACATCCCACATCGTAGCCTGTAATCCATAGCCTCACTGGCCAAATAGGTCTCTCTTCTTTAGAGATAGCTAATGTGAGTGTTATCACAGTGAGCTGAACAAGCAGAGCGATGAGCTCAGACATAATCCAAGTGTTGGAATTGAAAGGGTTGGAGCCAAGATCGGATCTTGATCCGTTCTGGTAGTGAAACACTCTCCTCAAGAAGATGAACCACCTAGCTCTAGATACCCTCATAGCCAATCTTATATAAGACGAAGATGGAGCAGCTGCAGGTACAGCGACATGACTGTTATCGCTTCTCGGTGTGGAGTTTAACGAAGAAGATGATGAAATAGTGATGGAGATATTATCGGAAGAAGTATTCATCGGAAGTGTTGTTTTTCAAGCCTTCAAGATTTAGACCTTCNAAAAAGGGAAAAAAAAAAAAAAAAAAGATTGCACAGAGAGAATCAAATTAGTGAAAGTTTATAAATTGTGAGCACGCCACATGGAACTTGAAGTATATAAACGAAAAGATCATGTTACACACATGAAAATTTAGGAATTAAGAAAAAGTCACGAAATTTTCATGACCCAACCAATAACAAAAAAACGCATGAAAATTCAGTGAGGAATATAATCAAATACCTTATCTGCAACCATCAGAAAGGTAAACTCTGCTCTGTACACGAACTCCACGATTTCCCAAAAAAAAAAAGAGGAATCTTTTTTTGTTATAGATATAAACAGAGACTACCCAATAAGGTGATTAACTATTTGCAATCGAAATTCAACCCACGAACAAAGGGAATTTAGTGTGAAATGTTCAAACTTTAGAGGAAGATCACGTATGCTGATATAGGGAGGAGGTTGAGATGATGAGAAAGAAGAAAGAAAAAGGAAGGTGTTGTGATTATGTCAGAGAAGGTGAAGTTGGGCGAGAGATGGCGACCAAGAATCAAACCATAACAAGGATTGTTTGTAATAATTTTATAAGAAAGAAACTTTAATTTTTGTTCTGTTACTGCTTTGGTGTGAAGAATCAAACGCAGGGAAAGGAGGAGAAGAGAGAAGAGAGAAGAGAAGGCGTTGGCCTAATCTTGACACACCTGAGGTTTTGTATATGAAGCAATGTTTTAGATAGCAACTGCTGCTTCTAACCGCCAAAGCAGACCGCTTTCTCTTTCTCTCCCCCTAGAAATGAGATGGATATTTTTTTTGATTCTTTTGTTCTGTATTTTTATAAATTATTATATTTGTTCTCTTTTCGATAGAGAAATGGATAAGAGGAACATCTTGATGAAGTCATCAATGTAAAAATATCACAATCTTTCTGTTCTAACAGAAAAATCTTCTGCTTCTTATTTTGATAATTCACCTCCAAATAGTAATATTGAAAAAATAAAACTTAAAAAGTAATTCTTTTTCTGGTCACAAAGTTTGTATATTTAAGTTGAGATTTTGTTTGACCAAGAAATCAAATGGAATTTTTGTTGTCAAGAATGCATGTATCTATTAAGAGCAGGCCGAAAGCATAAAAGGAATATGTATCGAAAATCCAAAATAAAACTGTTGTAAATAAATAAGAAAATAGATTTGGTAATACCTTTAACCAAAAAAAAAAAAAATCTTATATAATTAATTTTGAAAACAAAATAGAAAAATTGGCGGGGAGGGGATGGTTGGCTAACTAATCTCAACCAGAAGAGTTTCAGACTTTACGTTGTGGAGTGGAGCCCATCCTCTCTTCTTTTCCACGTCGTTTTTGTTCATTATTTTTGTCTGATTACATAACTGTGAGGCAAGAAAAATATAAGATAAACTGCTTTTGAGTTTTGAATGAATAACAAATTAAAATTCGAGAACGTTCGATTGATGTCGGAGTTCCTTTGGTCATGTAACTTTTCTTTGGTTCTGGTGCATGCTCTGATAGATTGGAGAGATTTGACTTTTTTTTTTTGTTGGTGTAAATTGTGAATAATGTGTAAATATTACTTTTTGTTTTTTTTCCTAGCGAAGGAAAAACTTCGATTTTCTAGTTAACTATAAAATGAAACTCGTCGTNTGATTTTTTTTTTTTTTTTTTTTTTTTTTCTTCAAAATGGTATCGGTCTTTAGCAGCTATTCATTTGTTAACTTCAGTTGTATCTAACTTAACTTTTCATTCTGAATTTTGAGATTGGAAACATTTCACAAAGATTCTGTTGGCATTGGTCTTATATTAGTATATTTTGTTTTATATGATAATATCGTTGCAACATGCAAGTAATTCAAACATCTATCAAGTGTGTTTCACATTCTTTATATTAATTCTGTCGAATGTAATATACGTGTATGTTAAAGTATAGTTACTCAAAATTGGTTCGTCATCTATGTAAACTTAGATAATGCTTAATAACAATAATGGCAGTGCTTATTAGTCTTCTGCTTCTAATTGGTTTATAGTACGAATGTATTCAAGACCATTCACACACACATACATATATTTATCAACACGTACAAGTTGACATTTCCAAGATTGGAAATAGTGAATAAGCTAAAGTGCTAATTTGCAATGTGTGGTATATCTCTTAAAATAGTAGGTACTATTAGTTAACACTGACAACACAAGATTCCGAATTGTATTTCTTTCCTTCCTCTTTTTTTGTCCTATCCAAATTGTATTTAAACTTTATCTAAAGAGATGACTAAACCCATTTTAATTGTTAACTACTAAAACCGAAAAGGGATTACGCGATTCTACATTCGTCTTAATGACCCATTACACTTTATAATTAAAAATAAATAATGGTACAAACTGACGCTTGTATGCTCAACGATCTACACGTAGAATAAGGATATGATTAAATCAAATTTTCATTTCATGACGTTAATAAAATTTCAAAGTTTAAAACATAAAACATGGTTTTTCTCTCCCTTTCTCGTCGACCAGGAATCATATGCTTGCATATATATATTTACATACATATATATGTCGGTCTCGTCGACAAATGGGGGCCAATGGATAACTTAACGAACATTACTTAACAAGAGAAGATCTGATGAACATTATTAAGTCATTTGACCAATCATTATTTATTTCTGTAAAAACAAAAAAGGAAAATCCAACTTAACATACAAAGACTGACACGTGGCTGCAGACGAGTACACAGACACGTGGATTATTATTAGCCTGAAATACCCCATTATCAATCAGTTTCGTCACACGGCCTCTGATTCACTTTCTTTTGGTGTTATTATATACGCCCGACATTGAACCGTGTTTACTATAATTGCGATGATATCACAAAACCAAAATTTCAGGTCGTCTTATCATAAAATGAGGGGTTTTGTCAGTTCTAAAAATTGGGGCAAGTTTTGAAGCATCTTATTATCAGAAAGTATAATTTATATAGTTTGGATATTTTATAGATCAAAAATAATTCCTAGGGTTCTATATATATTTGGACTTATTAAATATTATATATATGGGCCGGCCTGCAAGATTTTTACGAGATGTGTTATTGCACGGCCTAAAACTACAAAAACTGTATTTGTACCTACGATATATTCCGTATTTTGAAACGTTTCCGAATGCGAAATACGATAGAAACGCATGGAAACGCGTTTGTTGAAGTCCTCTATTTGGAAACGTGGTGAAAACGTCCGATTCCAAAACGAAAACACTATGGAAACTTTTTTCTGTTCAAAAATGCGGTCTCTGCAATTGCCTTAGCGGTGGGTAAGACCTCATCGACAAAAAAAATATGGAGAATTTGAGTTTTATTCGATAATTTAGATTGTGATATATATATTCTTATCTATTAGATTCATTGAAGAAAACGACTAAAACGCAAAAATGACGTATAATGTGAAAATTATTGAAGGTGGCCGCTAAAATTAGGGTTGTAGAAAGTGGAGAGTCGAGGAAGAAGATGTTGTTAAAAAACCAGACTCATTTTGCTACCCACAACTTACAAAAGTCTATAGACAAAGCCAATGTGTCAGATATAGACTTGGAAAAACAACCCACGACTTATAAAACTCTTTTGACAAAGACAATGAGTTTAGACATGTTGGATGAAATAGAGGGTAACGAGGGCTTAAGAAAAAAAAAACAGACTCCTTTTGCTACCCACGACTTACAAAAGTCTATAGACAAAGCCAATGTATCAGATATAGACTTGGAAAAACTACCCACAGCTTATAAAACTCTTTTGATAAAGACAATGAGTTTAAACATTTTGGATGGAACAGAGGGTAACGAGGGCTTAGGAAAGTCTCAAAGGAACAAAAAAAAACAGACTCCTTTTGCTACCCACGACTTACAAAAGTCTATAGACAAAGCCAATGTGTCGGATATAGACTTGGAGAAACTACTCACGGCTGATAAAACTCTTTTAACAAAGATAATAAGTTTAGACATGTTGGATGGAACAGAGGGTAACGAGGGCTTAAGAAAGTCTTAAAGGCAAAAAAAAAGACTCATTTTGCTACCACGGCTTACAAAAATCTATAGACAAAGCCAATGTGTCGGATATAGACTTGGAGAAACTACCCGCGGCTTATAAAACTCNTGTGGGCCACAACAGGCCAGCCCACAGACCCATTTTCTCCGAATGAAGAAATAATCCCCACAAATGGAGGAAGGTGGAGTCGAACTCCAGATGTGATGGTAGCAGAGGTGTAATGCCAACCACTGGCCCACTTGCTCCTCACACAAAGACAATGAGTTTAGACATGTTGGATGGAACAGAGGGTAACGAGGGTTTAAGAAAGTCTCAAAGGCAAGAAAAAAACAGACTTCTTTTGCTACCCACGGCTTACAAAAGCTATAAACAAAGCCACTGTGTCGGATACAGACTTGGAGAAACTACCCACGGCTTATGAAACTCTTAATTTTGACAAAGACAATGAGTTTAGACATGTTGGATGGAACAAAAGGTAACGAGGGCTTAAGAAAGTCTCAAAGGCAAAAAAAAACAGACTCCTTTTGCTACCCACGGCTTACAAAAGTCTATAGATAAAACCACTGTGTTGGATATAGACTTGAAAGACTACATGTCATCTATGTGAAGCAAAGACTAATTAATTTTAATTTTTTTTCAGGTATGTGCGTCAGAAGGTCCTCAAAAAAATTTAGAGACTGAGGAGATTTCAAGTGTAGCAGACTGCAAGAGTATGATCCATGCTTCTGGTTCATGGATTGTTGATCCGTTCACCAGACACAGTACAAGTAAAACTGTCACTCTGCAGGTAAGTCATGTGTCTGCATACCATAAACATTTCCTTTTGACATAACATTATTTGTCTTTGTTCAAGTGGAGATGCAGATTTTGCATACCACATGCATCCTATAACGTTGATTGAGAAGAGCGATCGACAATGACAGACAACCAGCTCAAGGACTGACCAGGTATATATATCCTTCTTTCGACTTTCCTTTAATAAATTGATATCAGTACATATGAATTATGAAGATCACAAATTAAGTTAAGCGAGATATATTTGTTGAAGTAAAAGAAATTGGAGATACATCTCTAAATTGATATTAGTACATATATGATTATTTCACCAATGGATATGTTCTTTGGAAATGAATGTTTGTTAAGTAGTTGTCTTGATAATTATCCTTAATAATATACCCATTGATAAAATGGTAGATACATTTTACTTGTGGTGTTGGTACATTACACTGTGTCTTCACAGTGTCTTTAAATATCTCTTGATTCACGTAGTATCTTTGTTTTGGTGCTTGAATGTTTGTTAAGTAGCTGTTTTGATAGTTACCCTTAATAATATAACGATTAATAAAATGGTAGATATATTTTACTTGTGGTATTGTTAAATTACATTGTGTCTTCACAGTGTCTTTAAATATCTCTTGATATACGTAATATCTTTGTTTTGGTGCTTGAAGTTTGTTTAGCAGTTGTCTTGATAATATAACCATTAATAAAATGGTAGATATATTTTACTTGTGGAATTGGTACATTACATTTTGTCTTCACAATGTCCTTAATTCTCTTTTGATTTACTTATTATCTTTGTTGTGGTGCTTATATGCATGATAAGGTCTCTCATTTTATGAAATTGATATATTTCTTGAAGTCTCTGTAGATAACTACTGTAAATGTAAGCAAGACTCGTGCAGCCATTGTTTGAGAGGTTGCCATTATAGTGCATGACGGCTCCCCTCTCTATACTCTTTGAATCTTGAAGGTATTTATCTCTCTTGATTATAGCATACATAATATCTCTTGATTAGAACATACAGCTAGAAGATTTACTTTCTGTGAATGCTTGCAAACCAAGTTTGGATTATATTCTTTATTTCAGTTTTTACTATTCTTGATTTGTTTCAACTTTTATGTTATTCATCCGTTGTCTCGGAAGTTTAGAGAGTCCTCAACTCCTCATGTGTGATATTTTCTCAAGTACTTCTTTTTTTTTTTATCATCTTTTGTGGGCCACAACAGACCGGCCCACGGACCCATTTCCTCCGAATGAAGAAATAATCCCCACAAAGTACTTCTTTAATCTATGCGATCAGAGAAGCTTTTATGAATTATATATGTTACTTTTCTATCTTTGATATTTATGATTCAAGATTTATGGTTGTTTTTATTTTGGTTTCCTTTATCGTGTTTGAGTAATTCTCTTGTTGGAACTAGGGGTTTTTAAGGGGAGTGTATGGTTTGATAGATAAGATCTAGAATTAGAGTGACGCTCTTTATAAGTTAAGGTGTTTATATATATAATTTTGTCTGTTCATATATGTTACTTTTCCGATCATCTAGGGCCTGTTCGTTTGATCATCTGGCTGGTCCAGCCGGATGAAGATGATAGATGATGTTTGTTTAGTGACAAAAATGCAAATCATCCAGATGGACCATCTGAATGAGTTTGAAATTTTAGACAAAATTTTTAACATCTAGATGGATCATTTGGCTGATCCAAATTGGAGCATCTGGATGAATCATCTTCATCTGAAATGTGCAAATGACCAATAAATGTGCATAATCGCGATTTCCCGCCAAAACAAAAAAAATCACGTTTTACCGCCAAAACCGAAAATCATGTTTTCCCGCCAAAACCGCAAAATCACGTTTTCCCGTCAAAACCGCAAACTCACGTTTTACCGCCAAAATCGCAAAATCGCGTTTCCCGCCAAAACCGCAAAATCGCGTTTTCCCGCCAAAACCGCAAAATCGCGTTTTCCCGCCAAAACCGCAAAATCGCATTTTCTCTCCAAAACCGCAAAATAGCGTTTTCCCGTCAAAACAGCAAAATCATGTTTTCCCGCCAAAACCGCGAAATCGCGTTTTTCTGTCAAAACCGCGAAATCACGTATTTCCGTCAAACCCGCAAAATCACATTTTTCCGTCAAAACCGTAAAATCACGTATTTCCGTCAAACCCGCGAAATTATGTATTTCCGTCAAACCCGCGAAATTATGTATTTTTGTCAAAACCGCAAAATTATGTTTTTTTATCAAAACCGCGAAATCGCATTTTCCCGTCAAACCCGCAAAATCGTATTTTCTCGCCAAAACCACAAAATCACGTTTTATTGCTTTGATATTATTTTCGATCCTAAATTTATATTGTTAAAAAGTAGTTTAAATTAAAAAAGATGATTCAAATCAAAACAAAGGTATTTTTGTCTTTTAAAATTATAAGCATCTGAATGATCCATTTGACTGGAAAAATGAACAAAACATTGCATTTGGCTGAACCATTTGGATGGACCATCTGAATGAGAGTAATAAAATACAAACATCATCCAGCTGCTTCATCTGAATGATCCATCCAACTAGATCATCTGGCTGGATCAGCCAACTAAGCAAACAAACAGGGCCCTATTCTAGTAACTGATGTGGAATCTCGCTTTGTTTATATGTTTCTCCAAACCAAAGAAGAAAATAGTAATAGCCCATACACACAAATATAGGCATGAAAGAGGAAAGGAGAGGAGACTTTGTCGATTGTCATCTCCCCTCATTGATCTTTACTCCAAGCATTGGCTTAAAGTCGCTCTCTTTGGGGGTGACAAAGCTGGTGGAGTAGGACGCAGAAGTGCTTGTGACGCTGAAAGAGGATCTTGAAGTGTCATCAAAACTCCAGTCGGATAGGTAGCCTGGCTTAGAGCTTACATCACTGACCTCAAGGTCTCCTGAAAGCATGGCCACCACTTTTGACATGGTTGGTCTCAAGGAAAAAGATGACTGTGTGCACAAGAGAGCAATGCCTATCATGCGTTTCACTTCTTTCATGTTGAATTCACTCAGCTCATCGTCTATTAGTTCTACTTCTTGTCTTTTCTCGTGTAGGTTCCATGCCTGTATTGTATTGTATTGTATTAATTGTAAATATACCACCACGATTATATATGGGCTTTTCTTGAGTAACAAGCAAGGTCCAAGGACGTACGTACCCATTCAAGAAGGTATTTTCTTTCATCCTCCAGGTTCACATCAGAGTTTTTCCTCCCACTGATAAGCTCAAGAGCCACAACGCCAAAGGCATACACATCGGTTTTCTCTGTTAGGTGTCCACGCATGGCATACTCTGGCGCAAGATATCCACTTTTGCATTCGTACAAATTAACAACATCACATATATATATATATATATATATATATATATTATACATGAATTATAAGAAAAAAGTTGAGGGAGACGTACATGGTCCCTGCCACTCTGGTGCTCATGTGGGTTTTCTTGTCATCGTATAGCTTTGCAAGCCCAAAATCTGAAACTTTTGGGAGCAGCTTAGAGTCAAGCAAGATGTTGCTGGCCTTCACGTCCCTGTGTACTATGCAAACACTCGCCTCCTCGTGGAGGTAGGCTAGACCTCTGGCTACTCCCATGCATATCTCAAAACGGGTTGGCCAATCTAGATGTAAAGTCTTGTCATCTCCTCCTACAACATGGAGGGCATAATGAGTAACTCAGCAGATAGATGATAAGCCGTGTTTCTGTTGTGTTCATTATAATTACCAAATAGTGCATGATCGAGACTTCCATTAGGGAGGTACTCATATACGAGCAAACGATGATCTCCTTCATAGCAGCACCCGTAAAGTTTTACTAGGTTGCGATGCAGAACTGTAGAAATTGTTACGATCTCTGCAACAAATTGTCCCTTCCCGTGTCGAGATCCAACCGACAACACTTTCACCGCGATCTCTCTTCCATCATTCAGCTTTCCCTGTTGAATTAATTAACATGTGTTAATGAATTTAGAAAACTGTGTATTAATTTTTTTTGTTGGTTAATTAATTTACCTTATAAACAGACCCAAATCCTCCCTCGCCAAGCTTGTTAGAGGGATCGAAATCTTGAGTGGCACTTTTAAGTTCAGAGTAAGAAAAAGTGTAAGGCTTTACGTCCATACTAAGCAGCTCTGCAATAACAAGAACAAAAAAAAATTAAGAACCCGTTAGAAAGATGATATTGAAGCTAAAAGGCTTGTCTGTGTTGTTAATTTGTTATGATTATAAATAATCACCTTCATCATCTGTGTAACGCTTTCTTCGTTTTCGGATGATGAAGACAACCACACCCGCAAAGATGCTCAAAAGTCCTAGGCCAACAATGACACCCACAACAGTTCCAGTCTTCTTCTTATTTCCTTTTGACGATGGTGGCTTGTTAGCTACAGTTGGTGTAAAATCTGAACAAGAATATGTAACACTAATTAGGCATCGATCATTAGGAGATACAGTAGATAGAATTTAAAATAAATAAATAAAAGGAGTTGTTGTGATACCTGGTTTCGCACTGACGGCCGATATTAATGGCCCATAAGTACCTAAAATAGGAATGCAACAACTTCCTTTGCCAGCCCATAAAAGATGGATTTCCAGGTAATTTTGTGATACATTAGCTTTATATCTTCTCTGAACTGCTTGGACAGTAGTGTCGCCGGATGTTCTGCGTATATCAAAATCCTTTTCAACACGTCTTCCCTGGAAATAAACAGAGCTAGCTAGTTAGGTCTCAGAGGACTATTACACCAAACGTCAAGTTTAACTGCGCGTTACCTGGACATAGATATCAAAACGTCGTGTTCCTAAACCTCTCCAAGAGTTGGAACCAAGAATTTGTATCTCAGCAAACTGAAGTGTTACGGTATAGCCTCCATTTTCCAGCCCCAAACCATAATACCTTAGGGAAGTTGAAGAATGTCTTGCTGACTGAAAAAGCTCTGAGTCCAAAGTGTTGATGACCCATATATTATTGCTTCTCCCGGCATAAAGTCCTACACTACTCACTGCCCATCTCTCAGCATCACTCACCACAAATGAAGCTGATCCAAGATCCTCTTCCTCCCTCTCAAAAACTGCTCCCCCAGCACTTTTTATTTGTGCGCCTCCGCAGTTGATGGAAAAATCAGAATCTAATTAGCACATGTACACCAGACTACAGATTAAAATCTTTTGCAAAAATATTCCAACACCGAACACATACGAGAACTGTGGAGATCAGAAGAACGGTTATGAGGATATATCTTTGTTACTCTTACAGATTCCTTTGCCTCGATTGCAGGGGAAGTTCTTCTGCAAGCAGTACAGTCCTGATAAAACCCTTTTACCAGTAAGAGAAAACAGAGTTACATAAGGAAGAGAAATAAAATGACCAACAAAAACATATTTAATAAAATCACGTACCTCTTGTCAAGACCATCTAAGGTGAAGTTGTTAGCAACAAGGTTGCTGCACAAATCACATTTATGATTCTAATAAATAAATATTCCCTATAAAATTAAAGGAAGCCAAAAAATTCCCAAGGTTTGAGAAAAACCGTGAATACAAGTAGAGATACAGAGTTATTTGTGTACTTACGGTTTCAACTTCTGTAAGCTGACCCATGAAGGCAGACTACCAGACAAATCATTGTACGAAACATCTCTGAAAGTAAAGTTAAGAAAGAGAAAACAAAAAAAAATGATTAGGATCTAGAGAATATGTTATGTGTTTCAAAAGGGTATCTTGTACAAAACTTGAGTCTATATCAGGACTTTCAAATATCATCAATTATAGAGGACTTTGTAACTCACATATGGCTCAAAGTCTGGCTCTTTTGAGTGGGCAAAGAACCATTCAACGTGTTGTTTCCCAGAAACCTAATAATATGTAGACATGAAAGTTTTTCCACAATATATATTAATCCGGGCGGGAAGGTGTGTACATAAAGACCCAAAAGAATATTTAAGGAAGAAATTAAACTTACAAGTAAGTAAGTCGACTTAAGTTGAAAAGTGAAGCCGGAATTGGTCCATGTAGTTTGTTGAAGCTTAAATCACTAGAAAATAGACACACTAGCTTCAGTATATATTATGGGGAATAAATGAGAAATAATATTATCAGCAGTGATAGGATCACTCGGTGACTTTCACAAATCATCTCACTCGTTTTACAGAAAAGACTCGTTGCACTTACAGTTGTTGCAGACTCGAGTATTCTCCGATATTAGAGGGTATTGTCCCAGTGAAATTGCTGTTCCTCAAAACTCTGCCACATAATACACAAGAATATATTATGATCTGATCATGAACATGAATTGGGGATATAATAATTAGTTGAATCGAAGTTGTCTTACAATATATTTAGAGATTTCATGTCTTTGATGAATTCAAGAGAAGAGCTTCCATTGGATATATCACTAAGCGTCCTATAATATTTAGGATAGGATTATGAATCATGTGGAGGAGAGAAAGAATATAGTAAACATTAATGATTCTAACACCAAACATACAATTCTCTCAAAGAAGTTAAGTTGGAAAATGACAACGGTATCGGACCACTCAAACCAGTTCCGTAAATTTTCCTGCAATAAAACATGGTAACAACCCAAAATTTTAAATGCCATGACAAAATTTTCACTAAGAAAAGTAAAAAATGAAGATAAATTATTAAGATTTAACAAATTAACAAGAGCAATGTAACAAATACATAAAGATATACATATCTCGTTAAAAATGAAATCATTCTTACAAGATAGAAAGTTTTGTCCATTTTCCTATAAATTCCGGTATCCGACCAGTAACGTCCACATCGTTAAACCAACTGGCAAACATTAAGGGAACAAATCACAAAAAATAAAATAGGAATCCAATTATCCAAACATAAAACTTAATTATATGCGAATTTTTTTAAAAAAAGAATCTTACGCGTCTTCCATCTCTACAAGATTAGCAAATGATGAAGGTATTTCCCCTCTAAGTCCAGAATTTCCTAGGTACCTGCAATAAAATGTAAGAAATGCTTACAAGTTACAACAACACTAGACGATTTTAAAAGTTTACTAATCAAGTTTTCATATCTGAATTAAAAACACAGCATAAATAAAATAAATACATTAAAGTACTTTCTCTCACATTTTCAGTAGTTTTGTACAATTCCCAATCTCAGGTGGTATAGAACCGGAAAAGTTATTTAAACCAACACCACTGCATGCAAAAAAATGTATACAAGGTAGGTTTAATAATAAAGAAGCATCAAGATCTAACACATTTATGATATTTTTGAAGAAGAGTGAAAAAGAGAAGAAGCTTACAGCGATTTCAAGTTTGTAAGCAAACCAATTTCCTTGGGAAAGGTGCCAGACAAGGCATTGATCCCAAAAGTTCTTACAGTGGTTGAGAACAGTCAAAGCGTGAGAGACAAGAAAAAAGAGATTAAAAAAAAAGAAAGAAGGTTTTATCCAATCAAGTCAACGGCCTTACATCCATTCCATTCGAATCAAGTTTCCAACTGCAGGAGAAAGGGAGCCTGTAAGATAATTTTGAGCCAGGTTCCTGAAAGAAAGAGGCATATATGTGATTTTGTGCAGTCTCTTTTATGATATGATAAGAAGAAAAAAAAATGGAAAATGTAAAGTCCATACAGATTCGTGAGGTATGTCAAAGTCCAGAGCTGTGGAGGTATAGGTCCTCGGACATCTAACGCATAAACCTTGCTGTAAGCGAAACAAATCAATCAGTGGGTGAATGCACAAAGACAAATAGATACAAAGATAGAAAGAGAATTAAGCTCTATACAGGGCGGTGATGCGGCAGACTGTGGAGTCGGCGTCGCGGTAATTACAGTTGCATTTGATAAGAGGGTTGTAGGCTTTGTCGTCGATGGTGATGCTCTCGTCGATGGCGGCGCCGGAGCAAAGTTCGCCGCTGATGTTCCATTCCTTCGGCGCCGGGATCTTCCAAGCCGCGAAGATGGAGTTCAAAGCTCGCGCTGTTGTTTATCCCACAACAATTAATTAACCTTTCAGTTCAGTTAAACCAAACAACTTGTAATTAATTAAGTGCTCAAAAACAGAGCAGAGACCTTCGTCTTGTTGAGTAGTGGCTACGGCTTGGTTTTGAGCTCGAATCTGGTGAACCGAACCGGAAATACACATCAGGAACCAGAAGGTGAGGAGCAGATAGGTGGACATCGTCGTCNGGTTTTTTTTTTTTTTTTTTTTTTGGGTTCACAACATGTAACAGCGGTTAAAATACTAAAATACTAATCTCTCGAGGGCAGCTCCATCAATCGTTTCAGAAGAATCTTTTATCATTAAAGAAAAATAAAAAATTGACAAAATAAGAGAGAGAAGAGAGACAGGACTGTCAAATTTTTAATGGTTTA
The DNA here is from genome assembly GCA_900406535.1 of Noccaea bulbosa. Lineage (NCBI taxonomy): Eukaryota > Viridiplantae > Streptophyta > Magnoliopsida > Brassicales > Brassicaceae > Noccaea > Noccaea bulbosa. Next base: position 14,875 of record OVBJ01000785.1, on the reverse strand, counting down.
GTTTAAAAAGAAAAATAATTAATTATATTATTAAATTATATTAATAAAATATACTTAATATACTCTTTTAACCATACTTACTGATGGAGATATCCTTAATTTTGTTTTTCTTTTTTTTGTATGGACTTAAATTATCTTTCTTGACTTAGGGTCTAAATGGTACCGAGGAATGTTGCTGAATGCGAAATCTGGAGAAATTAAATAGAGTTTTGTTGCGGAATCTGGCTGATTAGTTAGTAATATGAATGGTAACAGCGGAATGTTGCTGAATGCGGAATGTTATTGAATGCGGAATATTGCTGAATGCGGAATTAATATTAAAAATAAGTTTATATAACATAATAACAATAAATTTATAGCTAGTTAAATTAATAAAATAAATAAAAACATATACTTACCAAATAATTAAATAATAGTTGAATAAAATAAAGAACTTAAAGAAATTAAATGATTTAAAATATACAAATTTTAGGAATTTTAATTCTTAGCATTTTAGTTATTTAAAATTTAAATTAAAATAAATATTTAAAAATATAATATTTTTGACATTACCAATTCATTAAAAAATATTCTATTTTTGTTGCTTAATTTCCTTCCATATTGTAGGTATCATTTGTTTGTTCTATTATGTTATTGTATTAAATTTAAATGTTATAATAATTAAAAGATATAATATATTTATAAATTAATTATTATGAAATCAGTTGTAGGAAAATAATTATGTTAAAAATGTGTATATATTAATAAATTTTAACCACATCACTCACAAGACACAAATATTCAATACTTTTTGCTTATAATTATTTTAATTACAAAAGATAAGTGTGTATTGAAGGAAGAAAAAAAAGATTCAGCAAAGTTTGTTTTTTTCTGGAATTCAACTGAATTTAGCAATCTAATTCAGCTAGATTCTTCAATATTAACGGGTGACACAAATAAAAAATTCAGCCACATTCCTCTAAATTCCTCCATTCAACCAACACCAGTTACAGCCTTATACAATTATACTCATTCACTTGTATATGTACTAAAAGGTCCAAAACAGGTTTTTCTTTGTATTCTAATAAATGGTTTTTTAAATTTAGTGATACAGATTAAAAAATTATTAATTTTTTTAAAAAATAAAATTTGTTTTATCATCCACTCCAATACAAGTCAATCAATGAAAAAATAATCTATAAAATTTAAATAATCAAAACAATAAAAACACAATTAATTTATGTCTATGCATATCAGATAATATCAGAACGAAACTAATATCTGATCGGATACCTAAATTACATGAATGGATATTATAGATTATTTTTATAGTATAAATATTTTTTTAAAGGTTTTTTGGATTTTAATATATTTTGGATATAAAACAAATCACATGATAGATAAAATATTTGATACTCATAGGTATAATACCAGAACCGAATAATATCCGATCAGATATCCACATTATCCGAATAGATATTGTAAATTATTTTTGATATTATATATATATATATATATATACTACTATTAATTGAGAAGTACATTCTAATGTTTGGTTACAAGGATAAGAGAAAAAAACTGTTTGGATACAAGAATAAAAGATAAAACTGTTTGGATACAAGAATAATAACTTAAAACAAACTGATGGTTCAGTCAAACCAGAAATTGAATATGTTAATTGATTGGATCAAAAGAATAGAAATATATTTAAAGCTCAAAAAATTCCGAAAAATTTAATAATTATTATTAAATTATTATTATTATTAACATATTTATCAACTATTATTATTGTGTTTTTTTTTTTACGAATTTAATAATTTATATCCACAGGTTGAATAAATTTCACGGGTTTAATGGGTTCAACAAGTTATTAAAGTTATACGGATTGCATAATTTTTTCTACGAATTAAAAATATTTATTACACTGAATAACTTTTTGACAATGTTAGATAAATTTTTGCGGATTGAATATTTTTTTCAAGAGTTAAATAAAATTTTTTGCGGGTTCAATAATATCCTTTTACGGATTGTATAATTTTATTTTACAAATTGAATAAATTATACGAATTGAATAATTTATTTTTATGGGTTAAATATGTTTGTTTCACTGAATGATTTTTTGACACATGTTGGATAATATTTTACGGATTGAATAATTTTTCTACGGGTTGAACAATTTTCTTTTGCGGATTCAATAATATCTTTTTACGTTTTGAATAATTTTATTTTACAGGTTGATTAAGTTCTACTAATGTAATAATTTTCTTTTATGGGTGATATGTTTATTTCACTTAATGATTTTTTTGACACATGTTGAATATTTTTTTATGGATCCAATAATATCTTTTTACGGGTTAATTGAGAAATACATTCTAATGTTTGGTTACAAGGATAAGAGAAAAAAAACTGTTTAGATACAAAAATAAGAGATAAAATTATTTGGATATAAGAATAATAACTTAAAACAAACCGATGGTTCAGTCAAACCATAAATTGAATATGTTAATTGATTGGGTCAAAAAAAATGGAAATATATTTAAAAGCCCAAAAAAATTCGAAAAATTTAATAATTATTATTAAATTATTATTATTATTATTAATATCTTCATCAACTATTATTATTGTGTTTTTTTCTTTTAAGAATTTAATAATTTACTTCTGCGGGTTAAATAAATTTCACGAGTTTTATGGGTTCAACAAGTTATTAAAGTTATACAGATTGCATAATTTTCTTCTACAGGTTAAAAATATTTATTTCACTAAATAATTTTTTGCCAATGTTGGATAAAGTTTTGCGGATTGGATATTTTTTGTGGGTTCAATAATATCTTTTTACAGATTGTATAATTTTATTTTATGGGTTAAATAAGTTATACGAATTGAATAATTTATTTTTATGGGTTAAATATGTTTGTTTCACTGAATGATTTTTGACACATGTTGGATAATATTTTATGGATTGAATAATTTTTCTACGGGTTGTATAATTTTCTTTTGCCGAGTCAATAATATCCTTCTATGAATTGAATAATTTTATTTTACAGATTGATTAAGTTCTAAGGATGAAATAATTTTCTTTTATGGGTGAATATGTTTAGGGAAAATTTCAAAAATACACATTTTTAGGTGTCAATTTTTAAAACTACACCTCTAGGGTGTCTATTTTCAAAAATACACGTTTTCATTGAGTAAAAGAACTCTAAACTCTAAAATATAAACCCCAAACCCTAAAATATAATCTTAAACCCTTAAATCTAAACCTTAAACCCCAAAATCTAAACTTTAAGTAAGGATTAGTGAAACCAGATTAAAATTAGAAAAAAGTGTAGTTTTGAAAATTGGAAAATTTACCTCTTAAAAGGTATATTTCTCAAAATTTCTCATATGTTTATTTTACTGAATTATTTTTTGACATATATTGGATACTTTTTTATGGATTGCATAATTTTTTTCTATGGGTTAAATTGTTTTTTTGTGGGTCTAATCATTTTTTTTACAGATTAAATAATTTTTTTTACGCGTTAAATATATTTATTTCACTATTATTTGTTAATATTTTTTAGTATTTTCGATAAAAACACAATGCACCATTGCGCAGATGCACGGATCCTCTACTAGTATATATATATTGCAGAAACCAATGGGTGTAAAATGTAAATGTTCAAAACAGTAGGGTCTTATGTTGAAAAATTTGGGGTTCTTTTTGTTAGTTTAATTATGCGAATAAGTTGGCATAAATCAGGATATTCGAATATTTCAGAAAATGTAGGGCGGTGCTTGATTTTTCATGTGTTTGGTCGGCCACGTGATTTTTTTGTATTATATAGTGCATCGATATGATTGTTTTTCACATGATTCGTTTGTATAAATAAAGTAAAGGACTGATGTCAAAGAAAAATTGCAGAGCAAAAGATGTTAAGAAGTATAACAAAATTATACAAATGTTATTTAATCTAAAACTAGATTTTGTAGCCAGCAAAAATCTCTTTTGTTCTCTTTCTTTTTTCTTTGATATACAAAACTCACCCACGGTGCTGGTTTTTTAATATAAACTTTTTTATAATATAGGGATTGTCTTTTCATTACTCAAAAGGGCCAGGCATGGATTATAAAAAACTCGAATTGCCTCTTTTCCAAATTAAGAACTTGAAAAGTGTCCATTTCTCCAATTTTTTCTTATAAAAATAATTTTTTCTTATAAAAATAACCATAACCATGTCGCACATTCTTCATGCCTCATTATATTTGTGGCAATTAAATATTTCTGATTATACAAGTAGTTGTGACAATATGAGACCGCAATAATTGACTTGTTTCAAGATCATATAATATTGATAAACTTTTCCTCGTGCGCCATTGTTAAAATCCTAAACCGACGATTATCGATCATTTGCCTTCTATGAATAAAAAGCTCTTCAATTCGCGTCAACTTGAAAAGAATGCAAAACAGTACTAATTCAATTGGGCCCTTTTTATTTGGGCATTAAACAAATTCAACTTATAACAAGCCCAATGCAAATTCAAACAAAACCCTAAATCCTGCCCAATAAGGAGTGTCTTCAAGACTTGTAGTGTACGGAACCATGACGGAGCTCTTTATATAATTAACTTTGGTACACGAGTCACGAGTACACGACGACTCTACCTGCGAGGGAAAAAAGAAAACATGAATCAATATGTGGACAAGAGATAATAATGTGCCAATTGACTGAAAATGTGCCAATTGACTGAAAATTTTCTTTGAAGACTTTCTCCACTCAGGGCCTCGCCAAAGTTCTGCGTAACCCATATTTATAATCTATTCTGGTCATAAATAAATTTATAGTTAGTCAGTGGTTCTATNAAAAAAAAAAAAAAAAAAAAAAAAAGTCAGTCCGTGGTTGTAGATTTCACTTCTACTTGTAAAGTTGGCGGGAGTGAATCGAGGATTATTATATATTTTGGTTTTTTAAGGGTTCACAAACAAAAAAGGACCATATACACTTATACAGTAGGTTCAGCTATGCGTACCTTTCATCGCAAGTACCAACATGTCTTCAAAACAAAATTCTGTCACAGCAGTTTAGAGGCAAACCCAAGAGCTTAAAAATTAAAATCATTTTTGAATCAAAGTGATATCTGCTTCTCCAATCAGAGAAGAAAATAGTGACCCTCTTTTATTTACACAAACATCTTAACCTATGTAAGGTGATCTCTGCCATCTTCCCTCATTGATCTTGGCTCCGAGCATTGGTGTTTCTGGGTGATTATCTCGGAGGAATCAGAGCTTGAATGACTTAAGAGCTTGAAAATCTCCAGTCGGATAGGTAGCCTGGCTTAGAGGTGACATCACTCACCTCAAAAAAAGTCCAAAACCATGATTATGGATCGGTCATCGGTGGACCACCACTGGCACACATCATTATTAATTTCAATCCCATACTTTCCACTAACGGTCTTATCATGCTGATGTTATGGATCAAGGGCAACTTTGTACCAATGGAAAAGCTTTTTGTGAAATAGACAAGTCTTTTTTTTGGCGTTAAGGACACTATTCCTCTGTTTTCTCTACTCATCAGCTACAAACTTCTAGTTAAATAACCCACCAAACGAAGATGCTCTTATGGGTTTTGGTTCTCCAACTTTGATTTACAGCTCCATTCTTTGCTGCCTTTAATGTCTGTCTACTATTCTTGTTAGATTAGATGAAAAAAATGTAGACTTTGAATATTTTACTGAATCAAAGTGTAATCTGTTTCTCCAATCAAAGAGAGAAAAAAAGTGATCCTCATATATATATATATACACAAACATCTCTATAACCAACCACACTATACGTAATTATAACTGAGAAGGGTAGGTCGACTTTGTCATCTTCCTTCATTGATCTTGGCTCCAAGAATTGGCTTAGCGTCTGTGTTTCAGGGTGATATCTCGGAGCCAGGTGTCACAAAGCTCGTGGAAAAAAATTCTGAACCACCTCAACAGTAGTTGTGATGTTGGCGACCTCTTTGAGATACGAAACATGTATTGTCTTGGTCAAAATAAAAAAAAAAATTAACCAAAAACTTTTACAAGGTTTCAGAAAGAATCAGATCTCAACAACAAAGAACAACAATTCAAATTTTAATGCTACACATCTCTCTCTCCTCTCTCTCTCTCTCTCTCTGCACACTATATATAACTTACAATCCAAAGCAACAAAATAAACACTAAGAACAATCAACAGTTTTTCTTTTCTTTTCATAATCTACATGATTCTTCTCCCAACAGAAAGCAGCCATGGCAGAAACACTTGAAGCTCCTATTAAAGAAACCAATAACAGCAGCTAATTGATCTTCTTCGGATCATTCAGAACAAACTCTGCATACAGATCCTTCAACGCAATCACCACCGTCGTTATCAACGGTCCCATGATCGCTCCCTGCCAAACAAAACATTACAAAAATCGCAAATTTTTGTTCCAAAATTCCTAAAGATCAAAACTTTTGTTTCTTTCTGTTACCTCGAGAGCAGAAGGAAACAGAGTCACTCCACCAATAATACTCAGTCCAGTAATGTAAGCATTGGACCCAGGAATGTCATCTTGAATCTCTGAAGCACCATACTCCATCAACACAAGATGAGTCACAGATAAAGTCACTGCAACAATGTATCTCCCTTCTAGCACCAGCTGCAACGCCGCTGGGATCGTCGCCACCCAGTAAGGGAAAATCGGTAACAGAGCGCTGATGAAGGCGAGAACAGTCGACATGTAGAGGAAATGGATTTTGTACAGCCTAAACAATAGCCAAGTGAGACATCCTTGGAAGAAGGCGATCTCCGCCGTTGCTAAAAGCACGCCGGAGATGGCTAAGTCGAGGACTTCGACACATCTGACTCTAGCGGATGGGTTGATCGGGAGCATGTTCATGACCTGCTCCGTTACACCGCCAGATTCAGAGGTGATTAAAACGTATAGCACCCAAATGAAAACCATCAGCTGAGAGACGAAGTTGAAGAACTCGGCTGCTCCCGAGATAATCGAGTTTCCGATGGAGAAAACGAACTTGGCGCCGCCTCCAACAACCGACGCGCTGCTTGAGAAAACACGTTGCGACACATCCATTCCTTTAACAGCAAAGCCTTTAGCTTTCTCTACTAAATCTTCTCTCGTGATGATAAGCTCCCTGAAAATCACATCGACCTCCGAGTAGATTTGGCCCCATTCTTTGTTCTTAACCCGAGTCCTCAGACTCATGAGCTTCTCAGTGTAAGGAGACGGAGTTATAAGCGCAGTGGACGGCGCTGAAGTGTTCTGAGGCTGCCCGATCACGAAATGCTTAATCCCGGTGACTAACTCCGTCATGTTATACTGCATTGCTAAGCTATCGATCTGCTCTGAAACCGTTTCGTAGAACTTCGTTGTGTACATATCTACCATCCCGGGGACATCGTTCTCATCCATCCATTGCTTGATCCCAATCTTCTCAGCGTAATTGCTCTCTTCCACGTGAGACTTCAGAGAGAAGACGGCGTCTTTCCCTTCAACACCGATCTTGTAAGAGAAGAAGATGACACCAGTCAGGGATCCAAGGATCATGAGCACAATCAAACCGATGGCAACGATCGTGTTGAGTCTATTCATTATCCCTCTCGTGAAGTAAGCAGTGAAATGGCTTCGCCTGAAGCTGTTACTCCTCAGGGAAGAGACGGCAGAGAGAGTCGAATCCACATTCTTCGAACTAAACAGAAACCCTAAAGCGAGAATCACGAGGGACCCAATCGCCCCAATTCTCTCGTAAGCAATCACAAACACACCAAACGAGACTAACCATTTGACCAATTTCGAAAACCCAGTGTCGTTCCTCTTCCTCGTTCTCTTGGGTTTCGATCTCCTCAGAAAAACCCTAAAGCAGAGATTTTTGATATCCACAATCGATCCGATGAAAACGTTGAAAATTGAAACGGGAACGGCGAGGATGACTTCCGTGAGACCCAATTTCAAGGGCTCGCTCCAGAAATCAACGAGGGTTTCTTGTATACCTCTCAAGGGAATCGAGCACAGAATCGCCCACTGAATCGGTCTCAGATACTCTTGCAACAGCTTCCCGACGAAATACAGAACGAAAATGGCGAAAGCAAGACCGGCGTGAGCCATCGCTATGTAGATTGCGAGACGCGCCTGGGAATCGACGGAGGCTAGCGATGTCATTCCGGATTCTCCTCCATCTCCTCCTCCTCCTCCGACGGCGGAAGGTTGTCGCGACGGTGGCTCCGATTTAGACGAAGACGGAGGCTCTTGAGGTTTACGCGATGAGGCGGAGCGGAACATGTCTTGCCACGGGAGATTTGCGGGGGTCGATGACTTCGTCTCCGAATCGTACGGGACCAATTCCATCAATTCTCTCCCTCCAAGAGCCGATTTTGAAATCTGCGAGAATAATTTTTTTCTGTTTCCTTTCGCCTTCGAAGCTGAAAGGAGAGAAATGGAGAGAGAGAGGTTTTTCAGATAATTATTTATTTATTTTATTTTTCTCTTCAGATGATAATAGAATGTTATGATTGGCCATTAATGGAGAGACAGACAGGAGAAGAAACTATCTCAGTTACTTAATGACGAAAATGCCCTAACCGACGACATAGTCTGACACCATAACTGGTTCAAATCTTCTCCTCTCGAATTTAAATCGGCGGTAAGCGACGACATATTATTATTATTATACTATTACTATCCATATAAAATTCTAAACAAATGATACAGCACAAGTTGTCAAGTGTCAACCAAAATGTGACATTACATGCCTGGATGGAACATGCATGATACAACAAAGCCAGATATTTAACGCAAGTCACAATCTAACACGTTCTCTCCATTTCCATTTGTTAATGTGAAATCGAAAAAAAATATTAAACTCCAAAACAAGCATTCGATTTCTAAACAAAACACGATCACCATTATATTAAACTGAAGACCAAAATATACCAAACAATTTTGCTTTGTGATGATGGGCTGTAGTACCATACAGTATATATAGACTATAAGTTATGTTTAATCGATAAAAACAAAGAAAGATATTATCAGACGAAAAATAGGACGATACGAACAATTTGATGAAACAACAGTCGGTCATTGATCAAATCGATCACTAATCTCGCATGTAACGGTCGACTAAATGTTTATAAACAAAAAGAAACGGTTGACTAGGATTTAAAACGGAAAAACGAATGCAAACTAGAGTTCAACTTCTACACAAATTTAAATTCCTATAAGAAACAAAGAAGTAAAACAATGGGTTTTTAATTTATAAATATGTTAATAAAAAATATAAACTAATTGAAATTCTAACTCTGTTTACAACATTACTAGAGAAGAAGTATGTGTACATTTCGTAATCTCTGAGAGATATTCAAAAAGAAAAAGCTACCAGTAGATTTACATGTAACAATTATGTATCGGTATGATCATTTGTCCCCACTTCAGATTTTCTTCGTTAGCTTGTGCAGACTGCTGATGAACCGGGCCAGTCTACTAACAAATTTTGGACTTGGACCGATGTACAATGTGCTGGATTAATAGGAATATAGGCCCATCAATCTCTCTATCTTTTTCCAGGTACATTTATAGATTTGCCGATTGCCAACTGCTTTCAGTAATCGGGAATCCTTTTGTGAACCAAGCAGAACCGGGTCCAAACTATATATTGGTGTTACGTTTTAATCATACTAAAATAGACAGAATTTAAGTGGTGGTTCCACATAAATTTACATATTAGTAGAATATGAAGATAAATTATACAAAGAGATGATGACGTGGCCATGCAACTTTTTGTTTTATTGTGTAGGTCCCCCTTCAAGAGTTTGTTCAGACTTCAAAATCTTGGAATTAAAGCTTTTCGATTTCTAGGTCAAGCGTACATGTGAAGTCATTATTATTCGTAATATGAAAACCTTAAGTATCATCAAATATCAATCACATATACTTTTATAATAAGTCATTTCTTTACCCAAAAAACAATACATAACTTACAAGTATAACACGTATAACGCAAGGAATTGCTTATTTAATCATTTGTCTAACTTACCCTTACTCTCTCCCTTTTCCGTAGGTTGCGAAACTACCTAATTAACGATACTCTTTTAAACTGCAAATTTAATGCTAGTCTTTTTCCTAAATGACTATGAGAAAATAGTAAATGTATCGACTAAAACAAAATTATGCGTCTTTAAACTTAACCGAGCATTTTAGCTACTCCAATTAATAGTCTAGATATGCTACTGTTTGTATTGTTTGTGATCACAAACAATAGTGTTTGTTATCTCTGTACTGTTAAAACAAAAACACCTCGTACNGAAAAATTTTTAAAAAAAAAAAAAAAAAAAAAAAAAAAAAAGTCACAGAGTTGGACGTACATTAACTCTGCACGTGGCGGCTTACACACTCGACAATTTTCGTAAAGGGAACAAACAAACAAAAATCCCTGAAAAAAATCATAATTTTTCTTAATTTTGGAGATAAATGATGATATAAATAAAACAGAAAGATACGCTATGAAACTGCGTCTTCAAGCAACAACTGCTTCATTTGCTCTCTCTCTCTCTCTCTATAAGGGCTCTTTGCCTCTTGTATACACCAGCCGAAACAATCATATATTCATGACATTATATCCAGATATATATTTGTATTCCTTTTCGGCATTTTTGATCTGAAAAGCCAAGTTTTCTCATTTCTCCATCAAAATGGAAAACGTGATCTGGGTTTTTCACAGAAACGATTGAAAACAACACAGAGTCGGAGAATTTTCAATTGTGTAATGGGTCTGGTTGATTCTTTGTTTGGAAAAGATGCAAGGAAATTTCTCAAAAGGAAAGACAGTGATGCTGCAGAAGCAGGTGAATGGTTTATCTGCTCATCTTCCTCAATTGATCTGCCTCGTGCATTTCGAAAAAAAAATTCAGATATTTCTCATTATATAGAGAGTCGATGCTTTTTGTTCTCAACATTGGTCTCTGTTCTAATGGTTTTGATGGGTTTGTTAATTTAGAGGATCATTAAGCGTTTATTTCCACTCTAAACAATTTTAATGTTTATCACCTGTTTGATGAATTGCTTCTTAAGAAAAAATGAATTGCCTTTTGATCTGTTTGTGGATCGTTTGGCGTTTTATCGATTCTACAGGAAGAGCTTTGGAAGAACTCAGAAGCTCTTTATACAACGAGCTTAAAACATCAGAAGGAGCTAAACGGCAGCAACAGAGGTTTTGCGGCCCTGTTGTTGCAATGTCATTCAATTTCGTTGTTGCAGTTGGAATCATCCTCGCTAATAAATTGGTAACATAGCTTCCCCAGTCTCAAATTCTTCCTTCTGTCTCTTGTTATTGTAATCTTCTTCTTCTTCTTTTTGTGTGTGGGTTTGATTCTGCAGGTGATGGGAAGAGTTGGATTTAATTTTCCAATCTTTCTAACATTGATTCACTACGCCGTTGCTTGGATTCTTCTAGCTTTCTTCAAGTCTCTCTCTTTGCTTCCAATGTCTCCTCCATCAAAGACAACACCTTTCTCCTCTCTCTTCTCTCTTGGAGCTGTCATGGCCTTTGCTTCTGGTCTCGCTAATACCAGCCTCAAGCACAACAGGTTCATAGATCAAGCTGTAAATTGACCTTTGATAGCACTACTAATCAGACTGTACAGAGTGATTGAGCTCTGTTTCATCTTCTTATCTCAGACTTGAAAGCTTTTGATTTTTCTTGTTTATAGCGTTGGATTCTACCAGATGGCTAAGATCGCGGTGACACCAACGATCGTCCTTGCAGAGTTTGTTCTTTTCAAGAAAACCATTTCTTCCACAAAGGTTGTTGCTTGAGTTTTATGACAGTTCACAAGATTAATCAAGAAGAACTCTCTCATTACAAGGCCTTTTTGTGGGTGCTTACTCTGTTTTAGAGTTTGTTCTTTCACAGGTCATGGCATTAGGCGTAGTGTCTCTAGGCGTGGCAATCGCGACCGTAACCGATCTAGAATTCAATTTGTTCGGCGCATTGGTTGCAGTTGCATGGATTATCCCAAGCGGCATCAACAAAATCCTCTGGTCTAATCTTCAACAACAAGCTAATTGGACTGCCCTAGCGTAGGAATCTCTCTCTCTTTCCTTTACTTGAGGCTTAAGCAATAGAAGTCTCTTTAACATAATAATAAAATATTTGTTGACTCTAGATTGATGTGGAAGACGACGCCGTTCACTATCTTCTTCTTATTGGCTCTCATGCCATGGCTTGACCCACCTGGAGTTTTGCTGTTCGAATGGGACTTGGCTAATTCCTCGGCAATCCTCGTCTCGGCTCTTCTCGGCTTTCTTCTCCAGTGGTCTGGTGCACTCGCTCTCGGGTTAGTCTTTTGTTCTTTGCTTCGGTGTGAAGATCATTCTTGAGCTTACATGATTTGCTTCTGCTTCATTTAGCTGTTCACAGTCATATAAATCATGAACAGAACAGAACAGAACAAACCCTAATGAACCGAAACCGGTTCAGAGTCATTACTTAAACCGGATGGGATGAAAACATCAATACCGGTGCTAAAACATCAATTCTTCTTTGTTTAGGTTAATCAAGTATACATGCCTTACTTGTAATGTNCCAATTTTTTTTTTTTTTTTTTTTTTGGTCTTATTAACTTGCCAATGTTGTGTTGTTACAGGGCAACATCGGCAACATCTCATGTAGTATTAGGGCAATTCAAGACATGTGTGATCTTGCTTGGAGGCTACGTTATCTTCGGCTCCGATCCCGGCTTCGTCAGCATCTGCGGTGCTGTAGCGGCACTCGCCGGCATGTCTGTCTACACGTGGCTCAATCTTCCGGGGAAATCTATTGATCACAGCTCGAACAAGCTGCTTCCGAAGCAAAACGCCGCCATTTCCAAACCTAAAGCCGACGCTGACGACGGAAGCGGAGAAAACGGAGTCTCTGCTGAGCCACTTCTGTCTAAGACGACAACCGCAAATATCGTATAGTCTTTTATATTATCTTTTTAGATGCCAAAAAAATAGCTTACTTTTTTCTTTCCGAGGGTATAGCTTGTAATATTGCTATTTTAGCATATTTTGCTATCAAATTGCAATATTGCATATCAGTAAATATAATAATTTACCGGTTTTGATTTATTGCTGTTGTGTGAGATGTCTATAGATACACACACCATGGGAACAGTAAAAACGATATTAAAAACACTAGTAATAAACCATACATGTATATATGTAAAAATAAACCATTTGTCAAACACATCTATTTTCATTATAATCTATTTTAAATATTATAATTCCTATAATCAAACATATATGTTTAACTATTTCTAAACTTACCAAGAACAATTACTTTGAAAATTTAATGTTAAACCTCACAATTAAAAAAAAAAAAAAAACAGTTTGACAAAATTAAAATGGATGCCTTTTATTTTTCTTTTTTAAAATCAGTGAGCATGTAAAATATTTAATTACATTTTACATATCAAATTAAAGGTAATATATATCACAAATTTATCTCATAATGTATATCATTTATTTGTTATTGAACTAAGAAATAAAAGTGTTTATTTAAAATTATTTAGTAGGTGAAACAACTTTTCATTCAAATTTAAATACTCATAAACAAATCTAGGATTTCATATAATAATTTTCGCTATGTTGATTTTTTAACTTAAACTATAAACTGGTGTTTTGAATTATATCACGGTGAAACACATTACTTTACAAAACAATTACAGAATATACACAAGTAAATTCCATGTTCTTCATTAAACTAATTTTTAACTAAAATTAATTTAATTTTACTTCATAATCATTTAATCTCACGTATATATGCGGAAATTATCCTAGTATATATACATATACACATTTCTTGATATTTGTTTTCCTCATAAATAATTTTACCATATCTCAATTAAACCATAACTATGTACTAAAATGAAATGAATAATCGTTTTTGTTGAAACCTTTATTTGATTGAAGGGAAACACAAAAGAAATATTATTCCGACAAGTCATTAATTTTCTAACAATGACCCACATTATTCAAAAACGAAAATGAAAGACTTGTTTATTTTGAAACGAAAAAAGTAAAATACATAAAACATAAAATGTCAACGTTGACTTCCGTCAGTACTTTATCCAATGTGCTCTTGTTTTACCTGAAAAAAAATATCATCTAAGGCATATTATTTTGTTAGTATAACTAACCAATCTACAAGTTTAATTTTTTCAAAATGATAAAAATTAATTAACCCGCGATTTAATAATTAACTAAAAATGTAAACTCAAAACCAACCTTTTGTATATGTCTTTGATCTCTTCCTTCATATAAGAAGCTCCAAGGAAGTAATCACTGCAATAGTTTCCATCAATGGCTGGAATATGAAATTTCCCATCGACAGGATATGTCTTCCCATCAAGCCAAGTTCCAGCTATGACCTCTTTCTTCGCTGCAACCATTTCTTCTTCTTCTTCAGATGTATCCGCAGCCACCAACCTATAGGAATAAACTTTGTTTTCTTGTCCTGGATGATACGCCAACTCTATGCTTTGTCGAACCAGACAAGGGTTGGCAATAAGATCCAGCATCACAACCCTTGTTGCACCCGGAAGAGTGATATGCTCACTACACGCTTTGATGGATACAAAGAAGACTCTTGCAGCTAGCGAGTTGTTGAACTGATCAACTGAGACTTTTCTAGCAGAGAGACTTGTATTGCCCTTGATCATGAATGTCTCTTGACCATCTTCCCACCCTTTTATTTTAGCCATGAGTCTTTGGAGGAACATCAGCGGGATGACATGTTGGCTCACCACAAGAATCTTCTCTTGCGTATAACCGCATAGCTTCACTAGACCAAGAACGAACTTTGTCTTCACGCCATCTGTTACGTCAATGTCTTGGAGAATCTCATC
>OVBJ01000784.1:0-41996 GCA_900406535.1 Noccaea bulbosa | reverse complement strand
AGCCGTTCTTATCTGCTGCCACACTTTGCTCAGGAAGTATAATTGCTGCGCGCGCACACACACACACATAAAAAGCAGTTTCGAGCTAACAAGCGGAAGAAATTAAAAAGTTTGAATTTGCAGGAGAAAGCAGATATGCATAGATACCTTTGGATTTAATCTCTGTGTTAGTTGCATTCTTTGCTGGAGGCAATTTTCTCCCGATCTTTCTCTTGATTTTCTGCAAAATCATCAGTCGTTCATCAAAACACTTGAAGATTCTTCATAAAGAAAAGTGACATACTGTATGTTAAAACCCTAAAATAAAAGAACCTTGAAATCAATTTGCTGCTTCTTTGCAGGAGCTTTGGAGCGACCCATTTTTTTTATCTTCTTCAGCTACGCACACCCACAATCAACTCAATATTAGCTCCCTTCCGAAACTCAAAGATACCAATCACAATTCACACAAATACCTTACAACGACGCCGATTTGCGGTGTTTGCTGAGGAAACTCCGGCGGCAGTTTTTTGATACAGTATTTTGACTAGGCCAGGGATTATTTAACCATACCCGAATACCCGTATCCAAAATACCCAAAAATATCTGGAACCGAACCAACCAGTGGATATCGGATAATAACCGAACCGAACCGATACCCAAATGGATTACCCGAATTACCCGAATTATAAGTAATATTTCTTATTTTTTGAATTTAATTTTTTGATAAGTAGAAAATTTTAAAAACCTAAAATAATAATAATAATAATACAAAAGGTACAAATAAACCAAAAACCGAGATTATTCGATCCGAAAATATCCAAATCGAGAAAACCGATAACTGAGACTATCCAAACCGAACCAAACCGAAATAAGTATGGATATAATATGGTAGATATTTTTTATTAACCGAAAAACCGAAAACTGAAAAAACCGATCCGAAACCGATATCCGGATTGAACACTTCTAAAAACTCTCATTGCGTTTCCAATATATTATTTAAGAATATAGGACATAAATATTGGGGTTAATAACACAAATATATGCATAAGAGGAGAGAGAGAGAGAGCTGACCACTGATGGTGGAGGTGAAAGATGGATTTTTGTGTGGTCTTTACAACTAAAACCCTTCTTAGCCAATTGTAGTATAGCTAGGGTTCTTTGTCAAATCCAAAAGAGTCAAGATAGAGACATCAAGAATGCATGAAACTAAGTGAGCTAAGCAAATTCAAAGAGGTTTTATATCTAGCAACCTATGAAATAAAGCACAAAGAAACAAAAACGAAAATGGAAGAAAGAAATGTGAATTAGGCACTTGGGATGGGGTCATTGACCTTGGGAGATTCTCAAACCAATCAATGTTTCTCAAACAATTTAATGATAGCTAATCCTTAGGCATAAAACTCTTAAACAAGACTAATCCACTATCATGGCACTAATCATTTTGCTAATTACCAATTTCAAGAACTGACTCTCATTAGTGAAATTAATTACAACAAGCATTAAGATTCAGTTCTAGAAAGCCAATAAACACCCTAGACAATCACTCTCATGAGCTAGGAATGCAAATCTCTTGATTTAGTTGCAACATGGAAAGGTGTTGTGTTGCTTAGTCAACAATTTGCAACCAACATATTCAACATAAACATGTGCTTCTTTGGACTGGGAGTTTAAAAAAGACAAAAACCATTACAATCCAAGATGAAACTAACGAGATATAAGAAGAAACAGAGTAGAAGAAGATGAAGTCTTTATTTTATTTTTGAGAAAAGAGTTTGCTAAGAAGATAAAGTTTCTTAGGTCAAAAGGGAGAATTTCCAACTATTATCTCATAAGTACAATTAGAATATATTTGTGATCTAGCGCCTCTAGAAACACCAAAACTATGCCCCTTACATTTACCATTATTTATTTAGGAATATAGTTTTCCAACATTAGCGTATATAAAACCAAATATGCATAGAGCTGACCTCTGATGGCGGAGGAGAGGGAGAAAAAGATGATGCACAGAAAGTGCTTTGGTGATCTATAGGTTGAAGGTGTCTTCTATATACAAGCTTTGTCTATCTTACAAATGCTTCGGTGATAAATAATACATAACATTGCGATTTCAAAACATTTAAGTTTGATCAAAATTATTAAAATAAAACTTTTTTATTTAAAGACTACACGAAGTCTACCTATAAAAAAAGACTACACAAAGTCTCCTTCCCTGCAAATATTTGTTATGCGGAATTGTTGCAATAATTGAATCCTACTTGCATTGTATTTAGTTTAATTTCCTCTTGTCAACGCTTGTATTTACTTCTCTGATCTGGTACAAGATTAAATGCATTATTTTTTTTTTTTTTTTGATCAACGATTAAATGCATTATAAATAGAGGAAGTTGTTATATATACGACTTCAAAGTTTAAATTATTACTACTAGTTAATATATTTTGGACAACTTCATAGTATTATTTAAAACCAAGAAAAAACTTCACAGTATTAAAATGGGTTTCTTCGTTCCATTCAGAATGCCTCACACAAATAAATAATGGTCAATAACTTGGTGTCTTGGTTTATAGCGAAGCTTAACCAGAACGAAGTTGACAAAATAGAAATTGTCTATTACTTGGTTCAACATGTTGTGTTGATGAATATAATGGACCGATCCGGCTCATGAGTCTTATCCATTTTTCACACGTTTTGGTTATTCTTGGGAAATCTATATGAGATTGGAGGAACTTTGTTTTCCTCCTCAGATTATTATTATTCAATACATTTTCTAAGTCTCATATAATCATCAATCATTATCCTTACAAAAAGGGTAACTCGATTGCAGATATTAAAAACATACAATAATAGGATGAAGATGTCCTTATCCAATAAGAATCTCACAAATAACTTAGAAGTATATGTCTCTCGCATACATGTTCATATGAACCCTAAAAAGGCTCGTCTACCAGCACAAAAGCTGCTACAATAGCTTTGAAACGATCCAACTATTTATAAAATAGCTTCATATCTAACAATTTTAAATGCAGTTCTCTCTTGCACCATTGGATATCCATCTGTTTAATTTTTTCTGTACTTATTTAATATATAGATATCGCTTTCACAGTTCTACGTTTTTTATTATTATTATTTTTTTTTAATTGTATGTTAAATTAATTCAAAAAAAAAACGTTTTTACAACTGATGCTACTTGTGTGTCTACGTTTTTTTATTATAAATGCAATTCTAGGATATTTCCGGTCCAAATATAACTTTTGCGAGCTCTTGTAACTTCAATTCAAAACAAGCTCTACACAAATCTTGTAGCTCTTTTTATCTATACAAATACTGTTGATTATTAATAGTAACTGTGACATATTGCAATTTGTAAACCATTTTCATATTTTGTTAATAGCTCCTACAAAAATACTTTTTACGCGCCATATTTTCACTATCCGTCTCTTTGTGTATATAGAGGATGCATTTGTATCAAGCATGTATCATTGTCTACTTGTCTTAATCACTTTTATATCCCAACTAAGGAAAGAATATTTTTGAACCTTGCTCTTGATTCCTGATTTTTTAGAATCTAAAAAGATGAAAAATAGTGACTTACGAAAGAAGTTTTTTATTGACTCTGCCATTTATAAGCTTTTCTTGATAGTGGTAGAGTTGTTGTTTTTATAAGTAATTGGCTGATTGCTATGACTATGAATTCAAACTTGTGAATATATTATAATGAAAATTAAAAGATGTAAATGAAAATTAAAGAAAAAAGTTGGAAAAGAAAGTACTTTTTCACTCTTTTGCTTTAGGGAAAGAGCCAAACAGCTTGCAATGTCCACTTTAAGTTTCGTGTTTTATTTCACCAAAGTTGAATAATTCAATAATATCAACATGTACAATATGATTTTCTAAGCATGTTTTCAGTGCATACATGTTTTTGGAAAGTAAGCTGAGACTGCACATACACTCTTTAAGTTAATTACCGCAAATTACATATATGATTTATACGTACAATTCGGGATTTTAAGTGACTAATTAACAATGGCGAATGAGATTGTAACCTGGAGGAGATAGAAGATAATATTAAAATGTAAAAAATATGTAAATAAGAAAACGTAACCATCCTGGGCGTCTATTTTGGGGTCATGGCATGCATGCAGTGATGCAAATAATTAAAACGCTAATAAGATTCAAACCGTACGAAATATACTGATCAAAGGACGATACGGATAATTTTTTCTCAGAATTATATATATATTTTTTTTTTTTTTTTGCATATGGTTATGATGATTGTCACTTGGCAAAAAAACATAACATGAAAATTTTAGTAGGTCATCGAACTATATTACAAAAATATAATTGGATTCAACTGTTTTTTACTGAAATACAAGTTTGTATAAATAATATAGTAAATAAAGTGATTCCAGTCACCAGAGCTAGTGCAAAAAATTCTTGTAATTTTTTTAAGTAAATTTACTACTTTATTAAAAAGCTAGAGAGATCTCTTGTTGAAGTATTCATTCATTGGATAGAGGAAAAATAATGATTCATAGGAAAAGAAAACAACTAGTTTAACAGCAACAATTTTGGTGTCTGTGGATCCGAAGATTGATTAATTTCCTTGAAATAATTTTTGTTTAAGCCATTATAAATATTAACATAACAGTTAGTACAGATTTAAACTAATAAAACCCATGATAATTTTTGTATTCATAATATCCAATTGTTTCAAGATATGCGAAAATAAAAATCCCCCAAAAATATCATTACATCTTTGGCATTTAATCAGCAAAAAAGGAGAAAAAAAGAGATATTTAAGGAAGAAGAGAAATATGAAAAACACACTGAGATTTCATTGTATTAGCTAAACTCAATCATCTTTTTCTGCTGATTCAAGTTCTTATAAAACTTCTTTATAAAATCATCAGCCGCTTTGTCCACGTGTCCGTTACCCAAGTCACCATTTTCCGGGGTCAAAGGAAACGGTGAGTCCGTTACCCTTAACGGCCTCACCAAAGGAGTCCGTCCAAACCCGGGGAAGTAAGGAGACAAAGCCGCCGATAAATCTATTGGCGTTACGTTTCCTTTGTCTCCGACGCCGTTAAGAAGCTCAAGAACAGCTCTAGCGGCGGCTGCGTCATCGTCGAGCGTCTGAGGCATTTGACCACACGCAAAGAGACTATTGTGACTCTTTTTCTTCATGAAAGCGACGTTGGGAAAAGGGAAAGAGTAGTTTGGAGTGTTGCTGCAGCTAAACTCGTATTCTTGCCGCGAAGTTGCGGCTGAAGCTGAAGCAGCGTTTAGAGCGTCTGAGGCTGTGGCTGCGGCCGGGACGCGGCGACGGTGGTGGAACATGAGGTTCTTGCCTCGTTTGAGAGTGGCGTTGAAGTCGGCGATGAGTTTGTGTTTTGAGACGCCTTTGCGGATCATGTACAAGAGAAAACGTACGATGTTCCATAGCTTCTTGCTTATTGGTACGTTTTGATCCATCGATCTTTAGAGTTTTTCTAGAGAGAGAAAGAGAGTTTCTATTATTATTTTTTGGGGTTTGATTACTTATGAGCTAAGGAGTAGAAATGTGAGGGGTTTATAAAGGAAGAAAGAGAGAGGTACTAAAACGTGCAAGATTTATACAAAGATTATAACGACAAAGCAAAAGCTTATTGGAGCATAATTATTGAATCCATGTCATGTCACTTTAAAAGAAAACAAATTTTGTTAATATGGACGAATTATAAGGTTTATATTTAGATTACATGTTTTATTAGCTAGGATGTATGTAAGGTTTATTGTAGCCTTGGATTCTTCAATGAAGATTTTTGAAGATTATTTCATTGATAAGAATGAAATCAAATTACATTATTTTTTTGTGGTAAACATTTAGATGTTTTAAAGTTGGATAGTCTTAGGGACTAATATGTAATCAAATCGACATGCCTGCTATGTTAATTGATCTTTGACATATATACGATCATTAAAACAATAATATAAGCACGAATTTCGTTAAGGATTTAGTTGAGCACAAGAATGTAACAACTTGATGTACGTACACAAGTACTAATCAACCCAAATAATGGAAAAGCAGAAACAAAAATACAAATTTAAGGTGGAAGGGAGGTATAATATACTTTTATATATAAACTTTTTTTGTACTTTAGATTGCACTATGTATGATAGCCATGATCTAGAAACAGATTTTATAGGTCTTTGCTTTATGTTTAAATAATTGTTGCACCTTTTTTAATATCTTTCTCAAGGAAATTGAATTCAACTTAAAACAAGTGTAATTATTTTTATGGGCACATAATTTCATCATAAACTAAGGGCGGACATTAGGTAATAAATGCAATTTCCATTGATCTTTATAAAGTAGCCGTTATAAACACATTTTAGTTTGATTTCGCTTAGAAATTTCCGGTTATCCCAGCCTTATCCTAAACATTCAAATTATCGTTTACACCTCAACTTTATCCTAAACAGAAACCAGCAGCAGATAGAGATGGTCATTGTTGAGTTTAATGATTGACATAAATTTAAGGAAAGTTAATAAAAGATAAATTGTGTGATGGGAAAAATTTTGGGTAAAGAAAATCCCATAAAAATTTAGAAAGCTAAATGCAATAATAATCAGAAAAGATAAAAATCATCATCACTCGGGTTGACGATCTATTTACCCACGATAAGTATGGTGTCGCATCAGATCCACACCAAACTAAGACCTCGTGCTATATCTCCCCCACAAAAAAGTTCTAAATCTATATCTCCCTAAATCCGAAAGTTCCAAACCTTAAACCACGTAAAATTGATTTTACGGTTACTGTTTACAAACCAAACATAAACCAATCAAACTTGATCCTAAACCCAACTAAACCCATTTACATTAAATCCAACCTGAAAAATCTGATCTAAGACCCGACTTCTTCTTCCCCAGAAAAAAAAAATTAATTCTTATTTGTTTTCAAACAAGAAGAAGAAACCTATAACCATCATCATCAGCAACATCGACGCAATCGTAAGTTCCCTTCTACCTAATTGGAGCATCGGATCATCACCACCACCACAATCACCATCATCATCAGCAACATCGACGCAATCGTCTTTCCCTGCCTTCACGAACCAGCTCAGCAGTCGAAAGAGTTACCCTTACAATTCGACTCCAAGTCCTACTCAAACTCAAATCATCACTCTTGAATTCAAACCCCGGCGTCTTAGATTCGTGGAAGCTGAACTCCTAAGCTGGTCCATGTGGCTTCACCGGAATAACCTGCGATTCTGGAGGCAACAGCTCTGTCATGGAGATTGATCTCTCGCGTCGAGGTTTATCTGGAGAATTCCCATTCGATTCTGTTTGCGAGCTCCAGACTCTTGAGAAGCTCTCTCTCGGATTCAATTCGCTATTGGGAATCATTCCCGGTGATTTGAGAAACTGCACGAAGCTCAAGTATTTGGATCTCCATGGAACCACTAAACCTTCAGTTTGGTTTCTCTTTCTCATCCTCTTGTCTTTGCGATCTCTCTACTCTCTCTTACGTTTCTTTCCTTCTTCTCCTTCATTTTCTCTTTTCCCTTTCTCATTCTTTATCTCTCTTCTCTCTTTCGCTTTCACTGTTGCTTTCTCTCTCTTCTCTGCGTTTTCTCTCTAAAAGACCAATTCTCCGACAGAATCGACTCTCAATCTCTTCACTCTCCTCGTCTCAAATCATACTCATACTTATTTTCTATTCGTTGTTTTCCTTCTCCGTTTCCAATCTCTATGTTATTGTGGCACATCTGCTATGATTTTAGCTGACGATAATGGTGGAATTGGATCACTAGGTGAAACTCGAGAAACGGGATCAGAGTGAGAGATAATAAGATATGGTTTTGGTAGGATTTTTTATTTTGATAAGAATTTCGTCGATTTGATTTTGGGATGGCGGAGGAAAGAAGAAAAAATTTAGAGGAAGAAGACGAACAAGTATTGGGTCGGGTCTGATTTTATTTGGTTGGGTTATATTTGGTTGTAATCCGGTTTAATATTGGTTTGGTATCAAGTTTAGAGAATTATTGGTTTATTTATAAATAATAAACCAAATAAATCCGGATTTGTGTGTATTGAGATTTCAAACTTTCAATTTGGGTAGATATAAGTCTAAAACTTTCGATCTAGGGAGATATAGATTTAGAACTTTGTTGTGGGGGAGATATAGCACGAGGTCTTAGTTTGGTGTAGATCTGATACCACACCATACTTATCGTGGGGAAATAGATCGTCAACCTCATCACTCACAGTCATAACCAAATACAAAAGCAAACATTATCTTGTGTGTTTAAAACAAAATACTGTTTATGTTTCACAGCAACATCAAGAAACAACAACAAAGATCGTTTTAGAACACAACCAAAACGTAAAAGATTTCGTCTGGAGCAACAAAAGAACAATAATCTCAAACAAAGGACCAGCTGATGAACACAAAGCAGATACAGTGAGCATTCTCTTCTTCATTGAGTACTTTCCAAGCAACTGCTCTCTCATACGAAACTGGTCTCCCCATGCTTGAGAGACATATCCCTCCTTGAAGACACGCAAAGCCCTAAAACAAAGATCCATGTAAGTCAATAAAACAGAACAAAATCCAGTAAGAATGAAAAAGATCAGAGAATGTTTTCTGAAAAACCTGTTGCATGATCTGTGGGAACTCAGAGCAAAGAGTCTTTCTTCCATTGTCATCAAATATCTTCTCTAAAGAGATATCTTGAAGAGCAACCAATGTAGTCTCTAACATATCGAGTCCCGCCTGGTTTGCAAATGTGAAGACAGGCATGGCCTAAAACAAAACACAAATCCGAAAACATAATCAGCAAATATACGAGTCAATTACATCTGTTTGCATGTGTTTGATGTTGTGTTACCTTCATTGAGCAGCAGATTATAGCATCTGTATGATGCCAAAGGTTCTTGAGAATAGATTCATTGCCTTCACTGTTCGATTTGAGTAGCTCAACGCCCATGTAGCACCTATTATCAACAGGAAAAACTGAATCATCTTCAGTAACTAGACATTGTTGATTTGGTGGAAGAATTAGAACATGTTTGATAGTTTGGTTTATGTACCTGTAACTCTGGCAGATCCAACGAGCAAGTGTTTGGGCTTCAGGAGTACCCAAAGGAGTGCGTAAACCGACTTGCGAGCTGATATGGGAAGGAGACAGAGCCAATGCAACTCTCTGAACCGATGATATGATACCTCGAACATACTGCCTAGCCATTGATGCTACATGTTCTTGCATATGGCTCTCGATACCAAACTCAAACGCTATTGTCATCACAGATCTTGCACATGTGGAGTTCCCTGATTGATCAGTTGAGGCTTTTGTTGTTCCAGCTGAACCAATTTCTAGTGCAGAAGCAAGATCCAAGGTTCGGTTTGGACTAGATACTTCCTGCTTTAAGGATCAAGAAAAGCATAAGCGTCTGAAGAATAAGAACAGAAAGTCTATAGATGGAAAGCATTATGTAGTCTAACCTTTGCGGAATCAAGAGGGATGATACGAAAACCAGAAGGAAGCAGAGGTGCATCATCCGCAAAAGAAGCGTCGATTGGAGCAAATATAAGTTCAGCGCAGCTTCCAACAGCGTTTTCATCCATTCCGCTACAAAGCTATTCACAAGAAACATGTATTCAGGCATTATAAATCTACATTTAAGCTTATGCAGAAGAGCCAGCTTATAAGTACTTACTTGAAGAAGGAAGATATCTCTTGGAACGATTGCATCTTCAGGGGAATGACCAAGACCTTCCAATTTGATGACTTCCATGAACTAATAACGAAAGAACACCAACCATTTACTTCAATGTAAATTAAGATAGTGAAAACAATGAAAGGCACAGAAGAAAACTTGAACTGACCTCTTCATGCTCAATAGTGTGAGCAAGTGGAAGTATAACTTGCCCTCCGAATCCCCCAACTCGGGCACTACAAGGCCCAACTTTAACAGCTGCTGCCAAATACGCATCGATGTTGTTGTCAGCCCATTCTGATCTATGCTCCCTCAGAAACCGAAGTAGAATCCCCGGAGGAACGTTCTAGTGTTGCAAAAACCCAAAAGAAGAATTAGAGAGAGGTGTTGAACCGAACAAATATCAGTTGATCCACAAAGAGAAATGGTGCACTGACCTGTAAAAGCATGGAGGCTTTTGCACATAAAACCACATTGCTAACAGGAGCAAAGCCATTGGAGAATGTAAGATTCAAACCCATCAGCTTGTCTGGAGAAGAGTTCACAGTGATTGTGACATCATCCATGCTGTCACCTATCACCGTCCAGCCTTCGTCGGTGAAACCATTAACAGCCTCATTGAAGCCTCTGCAGGGAAAAAGAAATGTATTACACAAGCAAAGACTAAATCTTCCACCTAAAGCAAGAAAGGGCAAATAGTGATGAATATCAAAACCTGCTTAGCCTTTGACTCAAAGCTCGTAAGGCAGCAGGACGTCGTCCCCAGCCATTAACACTACTATTAGTCTGAGTAACCTCTTGAGCTATTTGCTTGAGCTGGCGCAACGCCTTTGAGATACAAATTGAACATATATACGTCATCGAAGGACAGAATTCCAAACATCAGAAAGCAATGTTAGGAATAGATAGGTTTTAAGTTCACTTACTGCCATTGTTGTCTTCTGCGCAAGTACTTTTGGTGACTCATAGAGCGGGCGCAAGACCTCAGGCACACTACAAGCCTATTCAACAGATATCCAAACAGTGGGGTTAATGTTTCCAAGTTATTGATTTAATGCGTAGAAAATGGAGCAAAAGGTGAAGCTTGTTACCTCTAAATCCATATGATCCACTATGTGTATGATCGAGCCACCACCATCACAAGGCCGTATCAAGTAGCCACTGGGAAGCATCTCTGCTCTAACAAAATTTTGAACCAGTGGCATACTAGGACCGTTTTGAGTGCTCTTAAGAGATCTCTCGCACACCTACAAAATTTGTTACACCATGTGAAAAAGGATCAACGTGAATAAGAAAATAAAGACAAGAATAGATTATATGTTTCATAGCTACACACCACAAGGCTGCCATCTTCTAAAACAGAGGTGTAACGCAACAGCCAGAAATCACGTGGTGGCGCCAAAGTAGTCGGTGCATAGAGCTGCACATTCAAAAGAACATTGGTCACTACTTTCAGCTAAGAAAAATGATATATAAACTAGCAGAGATAGTTTACAAGTACTGACCTGCATATAAAGCAGCTCTATGGTTCCACCATTGGCTGTAGGCAACACATTCATAACATCAACAGCTCGGCATTCGCGAAACCACGAAGGCCGATCCTTGACGATCTCCGCAACCTGGAAAAATTGAGGTAACAGGTCAATCTTGCTACTTATGTAACACATAGTAGAAGACTGAATAAGTCAAGCATGAGGATGAGCTTATACACATACCCTTGTAGGCTCAAGACCCACTAGGCCACAGGCGCGTGCTGCCACACCAGCGCAACCGTGAGAAATAGCGATGATTCCAATGGAATCCGGACCAGGCTGTTACAGAAATACACAGCAGAACCGTTAAGGAAAAAATTGTTATTAAACTGTTTCATTAATCTTTATCATATTAAACTGTTTCATTAACAGAAAGGAAATTGGAGTGATTGGATCAAAGGGCATACCTTCATTCCAGGCATCTGTACCCACTCAACAGCGGTTCCAGTTGCCTTTGAAAGAAACTCTGCTAAAGTTTCTTCTGCAATGGACAAAAGTCTGAAAAACAGAAAAAAAAATAAAAACAATTCTTAACGTTTGATCTCAGGAAAAACAATGGCAATGTGAAATCTTTAAACTAACAGAGTAACCAAAATTCTCATTAAAGCACCAACCCTGCAGGACTAGCATCTCTTGGAGGATTCTGAGATGCTAATTGGTGCTGACCACTCGTCACCACCGATTCACAGCTTGTGTCTTTAGCTGGGAGTGAAGGCTGGAACAAAAGGATAAACTAAATCAATACCCATTTCATCAACAGAAACCATTCTAGAAGATCTCTAAGCTGGGAGTGAAGGCTGGAATGTGATAGGATTCTCACATTGTGAGTATGTTGACGGAAGTAGCTGTTTTCATGAACCAGATGTGACACTTGCTTCTGCAACCTATCATTCTCCTCCATCAAGAGCTTGTTCATTGCCGTCAACTTCCGATTCACAGCTTGAAGCCGTGAAGCCTCTTTCCTCTGTTTCTCCCTGCATCTGAAGTTTTATAACAGAAATGAAATAACAAGCTTAGGTCAACTAGATAGAGAGAAGACCAAAGAAACTACCATTTACTAA
This sequence comes from Noccaea bulbosa, assembly GCA_900406535.1. NCBI lineage: Eukaryota > Viridiplantae > Streptophyta > Magnoliopsida > Brassicales > Brassicaceae > Noccaea > Noccaea bulbosa. The sequence goes on along the minus strand of OVBJ01000784.1, from coordinate 29,720 downwards.
CATTGGATCATCTTTAGTTACCTTCGGTTTTGAAACCATACTTTGATCTGTTTGGGCTCAATGTTAGAGAGAATAGGACACTCTCGGATCAACTGCTGACGGCGAATGGAACTCGGCTTAGGACAGTCATGATAAAGCCTCTCAAGTGCTTCAACTTGTTCAGGCGTGTACCTCACATACTTGCCATTATCCAAACATCCCAACTTACCATCTTTGCAAGACATTGCCATCACTTCTTCACTTCACAGAAATCAGAATCCACAAAATGACAGTAATACCACTCCAAATGATAGTAATACCACTCCAGATGATACCCAAATACCAAAGTCTACTCCTTTCTAACAGAACATAACCTTCAACACCACAACTTCGCGTAGGAGACAGAGATTCTTAATCCACCACAAACTCCAGCTTGAAGAGCTCCAAGTCAGCAAATTTAGTTCCACTACCAAATCTAATACTCAATGCCCATCCACCTCAAATCCTAAGTGCAAAGAGCCAAAGAGTGGCTTTGAATCACATTACCGAATTCTATTTCCTTAGAACTTCGAAATCAGCAGAGTTTTTTTTTCCATGTAATCTCTAAAGGAGACACAAGACTATGCCTTTTTTATTTCTCGTCGACTTTTAAAGGGCAAATACCAAACACACTAAACGAAAAGAAAAGATCTTTCCCCCAAGATTACAACTTTTCCCTTTTGCAAACACCGAAAAAAGATTCGACCATTCACTGGAAAAAAGGGAGGAAACAGAGAGAAAAACACACACCTAACAAAAAAACAAGAAAGCTACAACCTTTTTTTCTATTTTCTCGTGACGGTACAAAGCAGATACACTGAATCACCGAGTTGACTCAGCCATTAGAAACTCCGATTCCCCAGATAACTCGAAACGAAGCCATATCAGTTCTCAAACCCATATTCTCCATCGCCGAGCTCTCATTGAAAAAATGAAAACTTTAAGTTAATCAGCTGTAGAAGAAAAAACCCTAGTAATTTAATCAGAGGAGGAAAGAAAGAGAAAAAGAGAAAGCTTGATGAGTCGACGAAGAAGTATGTAGAAAACTAATCATGGAGTTACACTGTTGCTGCTTGATGTCATGTTATCTACTCTATTCTTTTTTTTTTTTTCTTCACCATATTCATGGCAACTTTGATTTTTGGCTTTTTCAATATTTAATTAATTTTTATATTTTTTTAAATAGTGTGACGTGATAGTGGTGTTGCGTTTGTGAATTAACTTTTTCGTTGGCATTCTCTTTTTTTATTATTTTTTCATCATTTTTCTGATTGGCAAATCTCATAACCCCAACACCTCGACTCGAGGGTGAAACCAAATCTTTTTGTTTACCTCAAGCAAATAGTTAAAGTACTATCTTGTGTAAATTTGAGGATTTTAGCTTGTGTATTTTCAAAGTTGTACTTTAGCTGGTGACTGTGTAGCTAAACTAAAGTACCACAAAAAAAAGTATCAACTTTGTAAATACACAAGCTCATAGTTAAAGTTAAACCAAATCTATGTACTGTATTTTTAGCTTGTCTGTTTTGGTTGTGTTTCTCTAATAACTCGAATAGTTAAAGTATGATCTTTGTAAATTTGAGGTTAGTAGGACTTTGTGGTCAATCCATAACACCCTGACGAATAAGAGAAACACAAGAACATAGAGACTTTAGGAGAGTGGCATGAGTGTAAAAAAGTTGCAAATGGAGGGGTGATTGTTAAGTAGTAATGGGATGGTCAGAACTCAGAAGCGTATAAAAATACCAAAGGCGTGGGAGAGAGAGGTCTGCGTAGGAGACAGAGACAACATCATGACCTTCTTTGCATGCGTCTCTCCGTCTTAAAGCTGAAGCTATTTTCTTTCTCTTTCATTCTTTTCCATCTCAATTTTTGTTTTTTTTTGTCAACTACATTTCGAATATTAAATAAATAAATAAACCTACTTTACCATTACTACATTTTTCCCAATAATTCATGTATAGGAATCGTTGTACTAGTATATTACTTAAATTGTTGATCATGATGAATTTGTCCACTTTGATTGGGTTTCATTTCAAGTTTCCAAAATATTTGTTTATTGTCTTATGGACTGAAACGTGGAACTCATTGTGTTTTAATCAATCTTTGGAACGTTTAACTTCAGATCAGGCCCAAAGAGCCCAAGCCCATCATATGTCGCAATTACTGCAAATGCGAGGTCATATTCGTCATTCTTTTGCTTTGTTATTGGTTTTGAATTCTGGTTTCCCGTTTCTTTGTCCGGTTTGAGAATCTTCTCATGTGTCATGGCTACTTGGCTAGGGTTTGCTTATAAGAGTTTAATCTCAAGTGTATTGATATGCGAGAATATTACAATTATTAAATACAGTACACAGTCCCTAAAGGATAGACTATGCTTCTGATTGGCGTTGTGACTTTGAAGACTGTTTATGTTCATGAGACATGGAGACAGTGAGAAGAGACAGAGTCACGATGAGAATCAATGAGACTAGTTAATCTAATATATAGATCTAACGGAATCTTTCTATCGTAGGTGTTTGTGTAATGCTTATCACATTCCTTTTGATGTTCTCGGGAGAGAGTTAGAGACTTATACCAGTGATCTATTTGGAGACAATTGTCGTTCGCATTTGTGCTCAAAACAAAAAGATTGTTTTCCCTTGTATGAGATATTTCTCTTTGTTAGAGATGATTGCTCCCAAAACATTTAGGCAACCGCTTAATTTTCAAGATTTAGCTTCAAATATGAGATATTGATGAAGAGGATTGGATCAATGTCTACGGGTATAAGTACAATGCATACCAAGTTTCTTTATTTTAATTCCTTTTTACTCCCTTGAAGAACTGATCACAATATTCACAATCATTTCTTTCAATTTCTCCCCATGTATAATATACTATTGGTGTTAAGTGTTAACAGAGTTTTTTTTTTAAAGTGTGGTATTATCTTGAAACATGTTCCTGGTTTAGTAAATGCCAACTGGATGCACATGGCCTGACCAGTTCACTAGTTTACTGTTTGATACTTTGCCAAGTTAGGTAAAACTTGCTCATTTTCTTGATAAACCAAAACTTCAACAGAGTGGTTTGATGCAAAGAAGTCGACAAGCAAGATAACTAGATGATGATCAATGGAGCTGTAATAGTAGGTGTAGGTGTACAAAATATGAAGCAAAGAAGGCGACAAGCAACCAAAGATTCATGCCATCACGTCATTATTCCGGTCATCATAACGTACGGCTGTGTTGTTGCCTCGCCGTCGAAGTTATTGGTCTGAACGTTAGGCGACTTAATGTTCGGTGGTTAGAGCTTCAGTTTAGCTTTGTGCTTTTGTTAATTGTTGTACAATCTTGCTAAATGGATAATGACGAATTGCATATTATATTCTTAAAAAATGTGACATGCTTGCATATTTTCCTACGTGAATCTTAAAGTACCAAATATGAAACGGCTATATTTTATAGTATTAGTTAGCTTTCCCACCAAATTTGATGTATTTGACTTAATTTGTTGTGTAGTGTCTTCCACGTTCCTTTTAATCTTTAAAACAAAAAATACAAATTACCAACCGTATGATTTAAGTGGTAACTGTACCACGAAATTAAAGAACCACACACTACAATAAAAGTATAAAACAAATATTAAGTCACAATGGTCAACATATTTACATAAAGAATAGAATTAAAAAGAATAAGAGTATTGGTGATCAAAACTCAACGACAAAAGGGAGAGAGTGGGTTAGTTGGATGGCCATTTTGTTCGCATGTCTGCTCTTTCCTCCACCTTCTTTTTATGCTCGCCGATATTTCAGACGACCCAAACAATAAATTTACAATTTATTATTCTATATTCAAATGTTAGAAAATGAGTAAAGTTTCACTTTCACCTATATATTCTACTCATAAATAAATATATAATTGGCTCAAAACCAATAAAGATTTTTTTTATATATCAATTAGTTAATGAATTAGTATTTATTCAATTTCAATTTATAACAAGAAACAAAATTCAGTTTAGTCTATGACTTGAAACGAAATAATCGCAATTTTTAAATGAAATGAAAGTGAATAATTGGTTGGAGATATTAGTGGAGTTAATCTAACGGGTCTAAGTTAAATTATAAGTTAATCACATTTCTGTAAAATTAAATAATTAGTTAGTTTAATTGGTTTATCCAAATTAATGGAAAAGACAAGTGTCAATAGTAAAGCGATTCATATAATTAAGAACCCTCAACAGAAATGTGAAGCAGCTTCAGAAAAAAATCATAAAACAGAAAATTTCCTTCAAAGGTTTTACAGAAAGTGAGCTTTTTCTTTTCTTTTAATGGAAGAATCTCACGGCATCAATGGCGTCGATGATTCATATCGCCATCTCCCAGTTCTCTACCTGACCTTTTTATCGATCTGGTCTCTCTCCGCTTGTTCTTGGACGGTTAACACATTCAAAAATCGCCATTTTCAGGTCAATATCTCAAATCTCTGTCTCAATTTCGATTAAAGTTTGGATTTTTCACTCTTGGGTTGATGAACTTCCTTCTCAGTTCCATACATCGCGTCTAAATTTCATCTGATTCTCGACTGAAACTTCCTTCATTGCTCACACTTGTCATTTGTTCTTCCATCGAATTGTGATTTCGTAAATAGAACGCGGATTTAGATGATTCTGTTTTGATTTTCCCTCTTAATCCTCTTACTGTAAATTTGATTAAGAACCACAATTTGATTTGATTCGGTGTTTGTTTAGAGCAGACAAATAGTTTACAGTGGACTCTTGCTTCGGTTCCATTAATCAAAGCTTTGCAGCTAACTCTATCTTTCCTCTTTTGGTAAGTCCTCTCTTTAACCATTTGTGTAGTTATTATTACTATTAATGTTCCTTTAGCAAATTAAGAATCTTTCTCTCTAAAAATACCATTTTTTTTTTTTGTCGAAATCGTGTTCGATGTCTCTATCGTTATATTAATTGGTTAAACCGGTTTTTGGTGTGCAGGCATTCGTGTTTTCACCATCAAATATGCTCTCTTTGGATGTCTTTTGGTGTATACGTGACCGGTGTTCTGTTTCAGACAGCTTCCTTTGTGTCTTTTTTACTCATCTCTCACGGTTATTGCATCACATGTGAACGTCTCTCATTGACCGAACGTAGAACCACAGCTTCACTTGGTTGTGTCTTTTACTTGACTCTCGTTGGATACAGAGCTTCTGTTCCTTATTTTGCAGTGAGTTTTTTTTTTTTACCTTTTTTCACTTAGTCTTTTTTACTTACTTGCCAGATGATGATGAAGTCCATCTTTTTTCCTATTCTCCAGGTGCTTCTGATACTTAACTACATGATCTCATTCTACGTTATATTCCACCACATATCGCAAAATCTATCGGTGTTACGAGAACAGCTGAGTTTCATTGAGGATGAGAATGTTCAAGCTATGCATGATGCTGTCTATGCTAAGTATATCATGTTCAAGTATGTTATTTCTGTTGCTTTAGTATCATTTCTTGGTAGATGGAAGTAGATAAGCAGCTAATTAAGAATTTGATTTCTCTTTTGTGTGTTTCAGAAAATTCCAAGGAGCTATGCAGATTGTAGCCATGGCAGAAACTGTGGTAATGAGCATGTTTTATATGTATTTCAGTCTCATTACACATCATTTGAGCATGATTTGCTGCTTCGTTCTTTACTCATAATCACTTTGACTTTGGCAGATCTATATGAATATGGATAACTCCTCACATAACTATTGGATCCGGCTACTGATTCGAGAATGGGCTCAGTTCTGCATTTTTCTCTACATTGGGTAAGTTCTTGCCTCACTTTTTGATTTCTCAAAGTGCATTTCTCTGTTCTTGGTTTGGTCAAGGGACTGACAAAGATCCAAACTTCGTCAGTTGGACTTTCAGGTCTCAGGACATGGCACCACGGTTCTCGGTAATGCCGACACTAAAACCCAGAGATAATGCAATTATTCCTCCGGTTTATAGCATGGTAAGTGTCACACAATCTGAACTTCTTTTGGATTCACTAAAAACTCAGAAGCTATGTTTTTGGTTTGAGTAATGTTCAGGAAATGGACGCAAAGAGTTTCAAAGAATTTAGAAGTCATGAATGGAACATTGGAGTGGTAAGTCATTTCAGCTATATATGCTCTTGTTCCATTTGGATAATCAAGCCAGAGTAATTTACACTGCGATTGAATCTCTGTTTGCAGCCAACGCCGTATTCAAACTACGGAAGGCAAAAAGATTCAGTTCTTGTGATAATCCAGCATCCACGGTAGCATTCAGAGACAAAGCAACGATACAATGTTTTGCTCTCTTTTATTTCCCTAAAAAGAGTGAAAGATCAACAACAAGAAGACAACGTTATTTTTCTCAGATTAACAAAAGGTGCTTCCGCAGCAACCGCAATGTTTTATTTCTCTACCTAAATCATCTACATTTCTCTCTTCATTTTACATCTTTAGTTTTTTTTTCTTTTTTAGTTCTCTCATTTGGGTATTTTATTTTATAGAGAAATAAAACTTTTGTTTTCTTGTATAGATGCAAAAGTTAATTAGAGTATAATGGCTTGAAATGAGAATGTAAACATAGTGCTTCATATTTTTCCTTCACAAATGAATGAAAGCATGAAGCATAAATGTGTATCATTTATTGATAACAATATTAGAGCCTCTTTTTTTCTACCAGATCTGAGCTAAATGCAAGCGTTGACAATAATAAAATAATACATGAATAAGTTCCATTATGCAAAATTTATAATCTTTAATTTGTGAGTGAGATCTACATAAGGAAGACTTGACATGGTCTTTTGATAATAATGATTTCACTAATATTTTAGATCTTGAAGTTATTGTCTGAAGGTGGCTATATAATATATAATGACTATACGCAAGAGTCATATATAAATTATATATACAGTTGTAAAAGACCCAAATTGTGTATATAAGGACACCTTCATCTCTCAGTTTATGGTATCACCATAAAAGCGCTCTCTATCTCGTCCATCTGCAGAGGTTTGCTCTCTCTCTCTCTTTATTTTCATATATATAAACGATCATTTATTTGTGTCTTGTAAAGGTTCCCTAGAGTTACAGTAATTTGATTAATAAACTAAAAGCTTACTCGATCATCGTGTGACTATATATCAGACATTCAAGAAGAGCTTACTCGTTCGCTATTCACAAAATCAATAACGAATTACGACACGCTTCGCTCTAGTTTTGTTGCCCTAACATTTTTTTTTTTATTTTGTTTTTTTTTTATGTTCTCTCTTTTGCATCACTGGCTTAAAATGTTTTTCTGTTCTCTCTCTCAGGTATATGACAATTGTTTACTAAGAAAAATAATCCCATCCACGTTAGAAGATCCAAAACGGTTTGAAATGGTCCAGAGGGTGGAAATGCAAGGATGCAGACCGGGGTATAATGAGTGGGATGATGGATCTGACCATGATGATGTGTCAAAAATATATGTACGAGGTGGTCTTACAGGAATACATTACATCCATGTCGACTATTACAAGAGTGGACAAACCGTATATGGACCAATTCATGGTTTTTCGAATACAGGATTCACGCAGACGGTATGAGTATAGGAGGAAATTTTAATTATTTAATCTCTATTAAAACGCATTTCCATGTGGCTATAAGTTATAACTATGTTGACTTTATGATATTTGTTTATCCAATCTTTGCAGTTTGAGATAGACCATCTAAAAAACGAACAGCTTATCTCAGTTGACATTTATTATAAATCTGGTACATTGGTGGTTCAAGCGCTTCAACTCAAAACCAACTTGAGGGCTTCTGAAATCATGGGATATGAAGATGGTTGTACTAAGTTTTCACTAGCAGTCGAGGGAAAAAAGATCATCGGGTTTCATGGATCTGCTGCATATAACCTTTTTGGTCTTGGGGCATATTTCGATTGGATTCCTTCCACTAGAATGGAAGCCAAAGGGGGAGACGGAGGCAAGGAGTGGGATGATAAATCAGACCATGATGCTATTTCAAAGATTCAGGTACAGGGTGGTACTCAAGGTATACAATTCATTAAGTTTGACTACATCAAAGATGGACAGCCAAAAGATGGGCCAGTCCACGGCTTCTCGGATGAAGGTGTCACATTCACTGGATCGGTATGTACAAACCTCTCTCTATATTATTGAATGTTAATGTGGGGAAATTGTTTTTTAAAAATCCAGGCTTTGCTTTTTAGTTTAAATGTAAATGTAAATAGGAACGCGAATAGTTTTATAAAAATGCTCTATGTGTGGTTTAGGAATTAGGGTTTAAGGTTATATATGTTCTCACCATTTTTTTTTAACAGTTTGAGATTAACTATCTCGAGAAGGAATATCTAGTATCTATTGAGGGTTTCTACGACGAGGATTCTAACGTGATTCAAGGACTTCAATTCAAAACCAACATGAATACTTCAGATATGATGGGATATGATGATGGTAAGAGGTTTTTACTTGCAACCAACGGGAAGAAGATCATTGGGTTTCATGGATATGCTGACAAGTATCTCAACTCTCTTGGAGCATATTTTATAACTCTACCTCCTATTAAATTGGAGAGCCAAGGTCGTCGAGAAGGGGAAGGGTTTATTTGGGATGATGGTGCTTTTGAAGGCGTTAAAAAGGTGTACGTCCATTATGAGACAAGTTTGATAAACTACATTGGGTTTGATTACGACAATGGAGGTGGTAAAGTGAAAAAATCTATGCATGGGGCAAAGAGTGAGATTTGTGGACATGATGGAGAGGTCAAAACTCATAACTCGTACAATTTTTAATATATAAACTGTTTATGTGTTTTTCAAATAGGTAATACGAAGCTCTCTTTATTACAGTTTGTGGTAGACTATCCAAATGAATTTATCACGTCTGTGGAGGGGAATTTCAGTGACTCTTATAGAGTTATTACGTCGTTGACTTTCAATACATCAAAAGGGAGGACTTCTCCAACATTTGGAGGCGTTCGTGAAGGTAAAATTACTAAATTTGTGCTCAAGAGCAAAGGATGTGCTCTTCTTGGCTTCCATGGACTTTATTACACCTCCCAGCTCCTTGCTCTTGGAGCATATTGTCGTCCACTGCCTCCTCGTCCTCACTCAGTAAAACTTGAAGCACAAGGTGGTGAAGGAGGAGCTTCTTGGGACGACGGTGATAGTTTCGAAGGCGTTAGGAAGATATTCGTAGGACAAGGAGAAATGGGTATCGCGTTTGTCAAGTTTGTGTACAACAAGGATACTCAAGTGGTCTTTGGAGATGACCATGGGAACAAGACAATGCTTCATTCTAAAGAGGTTTAGTTACTAGTTCACAAATTCTTGCTTGTCCCTATTCTATAAACTTGTGTTCTTGATAAATTTTTGTTCTTGTTTTTGGCAGTTCGAGCTGGAGTATCCGAGTGAATATATCACATCAGTGGAGGGTAATTATGGTAAAGTAAGTGGAAATGAATCCGAAGTTATGCTTATGCTAAAGTTCACGACCAACAAAAGAACATCTCAAGTCTTTGGACAAGATACAACATCAAGCTTCTTACTCCACAAGGATGGTTACAAAATCGTTGGTTTCCATGGAAAATCCGGTAACATGCTTCATCGACTTGGCGTCCATGTCATGCCTATCTCCCACCACCACTGATCAATAATGAAACATACGCTCGACCAACTTGATCATCTTCCATTATCAGGAAAAAAAAAAAAAAAAAAACTTTGATCATCTTCTTTAATGATCTCCTATCTTTAATTTGTTTCCTCCCATATGCTGCTTGTAATCTCTTTGATATACATACTTTATAAAAATAATTTTGTGCCTCTTGCTTTTCCTCCAATCACAACACAAGTTACAACATTGTCCTAAATCCTATAGAACAACAAAAAAAAAACGAACAATAAACAACCTAAATGCATTGTTGATGAATCACAAAGCTCCTTCCTTTAAGTCATCCATGGCTACATCATCATCTGCATCTTCTTCTTCAACCATCTCAACTCTAAACAGAGTCTTGAAATACGGCAAAACTCTAGGAAGAACTTGCAAATCCGCCATGTTTATACTCATCAAATCAAAGGCAATGCAAGTGTTGTGCATATGCGTCTCATCAATCACCGGAATCTTTGGATACCTCTGGCTAAAATGCGTGAGAACAATCCTATACACACCCGCCGACGATCCAACATCGATCGCTTCTTTAGTCGTGCTGTGGTTCTTCGCCAAAGCGTCTTCTATCAACGCATCTTCAAACGTCGCCTCGTGTATAAGAATGGTTGCATCTCGTGATGCTTCTACTGTCTCGGGACAAGGTCTTGTGTCGCCTGAGTAAACCATCTTCCATCCCGGGATTCGTTCTCCAACGCTGTTTAATCTCTCCGCTGCTTTCACAATAACACCAAAGGCTTGAGGACAGTGAACAACAGGGAAACTAATCAAATCCTCCAAACCAATCTCGCCAAGAACCTTCTTCAGATTCTTTAAACTTGGCACAACCGAAGCATTATCCGTGGGAAGATCGGATCTTTTGAAGACGCTCTGCATAGGACTTCCTTTACTAAACAAAGAACCTTCCTCTGCATTGCTGCTCTCACTGCTTTCTAAAGAAGCCCAAGAAGTTGCTGTGGTGCTTCTACAATCAAGAAACTCCATATCTAAATCCTCGAGTCTTTGATATGCATCAAGAAATCTTTTGAGCGACCTCGGTCCTACCACAATAGCTGGCTCGTGAGTGACTCCTTCTAAAAGCTTGCATCTACGAGCAAGAATCCTGGCAAGACCCGCGTGGTGATCGGCGTGGATGTGAGAGATCCATATACATCTCAGTTTCCGAACCGCCTCACCCGCACCATCTAAACCGTATCTTCTTTTAAGCTGGCCTAAGGTTCCTTCCCCACAATCCAGGAGAAGACTACCTCTAGAGAACAAGTCAATGTAAATCGCTGTGACGTTTCGGTATTTGGAAGGCTGAGACGAGCCAGTGCCTAAAAGTACAACCTCCATGTCGTCGCGTCTAATGTTTTCAAGACAGCTTGGAAGAACAGTGTTGCTCTCAGTCATGTTGTTTCCTCTGTTCCACAACTGCTTGATCTCTTCGGTTGTTTCTTGAATCTCGGGAACTTCTGAAAGTAGCTCATCCACTACTTGTGAGGATGTCAACTGAGGAGGGATACAAGATCTATCGATCCCGAGAGTAGCATGAGGACGCAAAGTAAACTGCACACAACAAAGCAAAAAATTAAGAGACAATGAGATTTCAAGAGCTAAAGATTACAAAGAGACTTCAATTTCTAAGATTTGAGAGCAGAGTGCCTCAGAATGTCAATACCTTAAGGAGATTTTCAGCAGAAATGCTTTTACCAAGATTTGAGAACTGTAAGTAGAAAAAGAATACACATCATTACTTAACTAAATTTCAAGAATCAAGTGTAATGAATTGTATGAGAAAAGCATTTAGCAACCTCGGCTAAAGGAATAGAGTTAGTAGGAGGCCAAAAGCCAGGAGCAGGGAAAAACTGTGGACACAAGTAGTTAAGTCTCGCCGCGATTCTTGAACTTGCTTTCAGAATTGGAAACTCCATATTAGTTCTGGACAAAAAGACAGCAAACGAAAAAACATTAGAACAAAACAGTTTCTCTTGATGAGAAAAACGACGAAAAAGAAGAGGAGAGGCCAAACCTCTGATGACCAGCAAGAATATGTTGAGCTGTATGAAAGTTCTTCATCCAGCTTTGGTAAGTAGGACTACTTGTTACAGAAGATGGACTTAAATGTATAATACAATGTACAGACTTCTTTCCATCCGCTTGATCGCCGCCAGAGCATGAATAAAAACTCTCCAAAGACTTAACCGATAACAGTTCTGCAGCGTGCGACTGTGTTGGACAATCCACGATGAGAACAACGGGACCAGGAATCGAAGGCCCCATCACATCACTCGGATACACCTGAAGATCAAAAGCATGACGAATCAATCTCTTCACTCAAAGAGAAGAACAAATAGTTATCGAAATCGACATACCGTTATATCCTTTTCATCTGACTTCACTGATTCACCGAACTGAAGTTTACTATATTTTGGACCAGGCCTTACACCAAATACGTTCTTGGCCTTCTGTATGTCAAACTTCCCCAATATTTCAGGTAACTCACATACATATACAACTGAGATCTCACTAGGTTTGCTGCAAGATTCTTCTTCCTGAGAGCGAGATGGTTCTAAGGTAATGGCGGATATTTTCACAACTTCGTCATTCACAAGAACAATAGGATCAGGTGAAACCGAGGGGCCAAAACTCCGTGTGTGAACCATAGCCGCACGCGGAATAAACGTCATCGCATCAACTAATAACTTGAGATCCGAAGGACCCCATACATTCACCTTTTTGTAACAAAAACAATGAAAAAGGTTTCAGCAATTTCATAAACAAAGAAACACACAAAATTTGACAAGAATACTCACTGAAAGCCCTTCTTCACCAATACCAGCAAGAGTTAGTAGAAGACCTATAACATCAAAACAAGAAACCTTTTCAAGAATTATCATAAAACTAAAAGGTCAAGCAAGAAAGAGACCAGTCAAAAGCTGGAACAAACCTGGAAGTCCACCTGCTGTCTCTGAGCAGACACGAGACAGAAATATATGATCTATCTGTACAAACAAAAAAATTCAGCAAATCATCAAAATTCAAACTCATCTAATCAAACACCACACACAGAGAGAAACAGAGGAGCTTTAGTGATATTCACCTTTGATAGTTTAATCTTATGTTCTGTACAGAAACGTTGCAAGCCCTGAATATATACAACAAACTGGCCAGTGAATTATACAATACTAAAAAGTCAGAAATAATCAACAAAAGAGATTGTTTTTACCTCTCCAGCATTAAAGATGAATCTTTGTTTGTCAAAGAATAGCAATACAGAGGAAGATGTATCTTGTGTATCCATTCCCGTTCCAAGTATCTAATTTGGTTCAATTTTACACAACAAATTAAGATTTCTGAGAAAGAGGAAAAATTAAGGATTTCAATAGAAAATTGGAAAACGAGAGTCTCTATAATGTAACCTGTGCGTAAGCGATAGTGTTGGGATTGAGCTTGCGTGTTTTTCGTTCGAGATTCTTCTTAGTCTTATCGATTTTGTCAAATCCTTCAGCTCTTCTCTTATTAAACTCGAATGTAGAAGACTTGGAACCATTAGTGGCTTCTTTCTTCTCCATTGGAAACGAAGAAGACAAGGATCGCGGAGAAAAGGGTCTGAGAGAAAGAAGGAAAGAAGAAGACTTTAGAGGAGAAGAGAGGAGAAAGTGTAGGTTTTTGGGTAAATAGAGCATTGCTTAATTGTTTATCATCTCTGAAGAAAAAAAACTCTCTCTTTCGCCGCCAATAGGGTTTTAGGAGCCAAGTCAAAAGATTTTCATATTAATTTATTATATAACATATAGATATGTATATATGCAACAAGCTTCAGTAGCTCAGTTGGCTAGAGCGTGTGGCTGTTAACCACAAGGTCAGAGGTTCGACCCCTCTCTGGAGCGATTTTGTTTTTTTTTTTTCCATATTTTAAGCTGGACATGTTTATTCAAATTTCAACCCATGTGTATATAACATTATCGGCCCAAAAATATCATGTTTGCTATTTTATGTAAGAATTTTTTTTTTTTTTGAACATCAATGATCGAATGGCATAAATTGGTCATTTTAACTCAAAGATTCTAAATGTTTAATTAAATACATTTTTTTCTAACCACAAAAGTCACAATCAATTGATATTCTTTCAAATTGACAAAAATAATAAAAAAAATGATATCGTTTTGAATGCAGGCGATGCGGTTAATTTTTGATTTGTATTGTCTGGACTCTCGAACATCCAATATATTTAAGTTGACAAGGGAAAAAAAATATTCATACAATCATTTTTCAACCAAACTAAACTCAAACAAGCAAAAGATCAAGAAACAAGAAAACCAAACTAAAAGAACAACAACACAAGAATAATACATAAATAAAATTTAATTATAATCAGAGTTGATTTAAGCAGAGGAAATAAGAGGAACACGCTCGGATTCGGTCTCATCGGTGCTGGATTCGGTGATAAAAGCGTTGGAGTAGACAACTCCAGCTAGTCCACCACCAAAAAGTGGACCGACCCAATAGACCCAATGTCCTGAAAAGTCACAAGCTGCAAGAGCTGGTCCAAATGAACGAGCAGGGTTCATGGAACCACCGGAGAACGGACCGGCGGCGAGGATGTTAGCACCGACGATGAGTCCAATAGCAAGTGGTGCGATGGTTCCAAGAGAACCATTCTTGGGGTCAACGGCTGTGGCGTAAACGGTGTAGACCAATGCAAATGTGATTATGATCTCCATCACGACTCCTTCAAAGGATCCTACTCCAGCCGCAACACTGTGAACTGGAATGGCCTGCGTTTTGCATGTTAGATTTGTTAATATAAATAGTATTTAAGAAAAACAAATTTTCATAAATATATGGTCGTAAAACAAATTAAAAAAAGAGAGCCATCATACTAAACTAATATAAGTATGTTGTAACATAAATATGAAACATGAAGCTTGATTATTTAGACATCTAAAACCACCAGTGACAAATTTATAAGTATATTTTTGAATAAAGAAATAAGAGAGTAGTAAGACCATACCAAACCACCGGTGACAAATTTGAGCAAGAAGCAAGCCACCGTGGAGCCAAGAAGCTGAGCAACCCAATAGAAAACTCCGGTAACGATTTTCAATTTTCCTCCGAGAACAAGGCCAAAAGTGACTGCTGGATTGACATGACCACCGGAGTGGTTAGCTGCGATCGAAACCGCCACAAAGAGGGCAAAACCATGGCAAATTGCAATCGCCACTAGTCCGGACGCATCAAGCGCCGCATTCTCCGTTATCTTCCCTATATTATACAAATAATTATCACATTCGTTAAGTATATTGACCCATAGATACGTGTTTTTATTTGTTATAAGGACACATAATTACTAACTAGGATTTTAAACATGATAAAGATAAATATTTTGGTACTCTGGAAGTAATAAATAAAAACTACGTTAGAGTTATCGATAGATGATTTTCGATCTTATTTGGTTGGTCAACGAACTTATATAATAAAAAATGCGGAATATTAGATGTTTTGAGGTTGCATGGGAGATAGAGAACGAACCAAAGGCAATGGCGGAGCCAACGCCGGCGAAAACAAAGAGTAAAGTGGAGATGAACTCGGCGAGGTAAGCTTTCAAAGAGACCAGTTTAAAGGATTCTTCATACGAAAAGTCAAGACAGGCCATTGTTGAAGCCTTGAAGGTGTGAAAAGGCAGAATACGCTAGTTTCCTCTTAATGAAGAAGAAGGCTACTGTACAATTCGAAGCACAAAATGACCTTTTCATGTCCTACTATATATAAGAGCATATTGTTAATCATCCACGCATAATTATTGCTGTATAAAATTATTATATGCTTATACGTCATTGCCGGTTTTACGAAGATGGTTATGATAACGACATGAGTGATTGAAAACAAAATACGTGACTAAATTACCTCTTTATTAAAAATATATAGATCAGTACATCGTAGAAATTTAACTTAGGGATTGGTTGTGAAGCTGCCAGATATTAATACTGAACCCGGATTCATGCTTTATGATCAGTATAGTTATCACTTATCAGTGTATATATTGATTTTTCTTGAAGACATACAATCATATTTATTCCACAAACATTTACGCAAACATGTTACTGGGACAAAGCAATTTATAATATGCAACAATATTTGTTCTTTCCTCTCCCTTGTTTATATAATAAGTAAAACACATTTTCATGGCAAGATGCCAAAACATAATAATAGTAATCACTAAAACCGCCGGTTAAAACGCCATATATAATTGAGAGGGTTTAGTGGACCCGAATTTAATCGGAGAGGATAATAAGATATAGATGCGAATGTTGATAAGAAGAAAGAACGTAAATGGATACATACGGATCAAAAATGGGAAAAATGGGAGGGACCGTATATATGAGCTGTGACCAACGTGGAACATATCTTGATCACATAGTGTCCAATGATCTTCCATGTGATTAAGAAGTTTCGTCGTACTTGTGAAATCTAATTAGAGCTATGGCGTATAGTTCCCTTCCGGCTAGTTTTTCGGATTAATTTAGTTCAAGAATTAACCAAAGTTGGTACTCTTAGTATATAAGTTTATTAATGTCTGTTTCAAAAGTCTACAACAACAATATACAGTACTGTGAAACATAATGACGCTGAATTTACCCATTTTAGATTGGTCTTGTTTATTGCTCTCTTCAAAGAAAGATAAACAAGTCAATCCTCGGCCTTACAACATACTACAAAGGTCGTAATCATATTGTATATTTTCATAATGAATCGGCAGATGGGAGTAATATATATGATTTAAATCATTTTATTGCTACATACAACTTAAAGTCTTATTTAAACATATTTAAAAGTTAAATGGCTGGAGATTAGGTGGTCCTTAATGTGGAGGCTGAATTATACAAATGTCTAGAATTTTATAATAAGTTTTCGGTGTCTTGCCTACATGAACAAGAATATTTTTCCAAATTAAGAGATGTTGACTTTTTTTTTTTACTACTTTACTCTTGTTTTTGCCAAGAGTTTAGTACGTATTAAGTATTAACTTCAATTCTTAGTTAATAACATGATATCTTTGTTATATAAGTTGTAAAACTAAAATTTTCGAAACTTAATATTTTAGGGTCTGACAAAGTTGTCGCATGCATGAAAGTAAATACAAAAAATGAAGGTTGGTTATTAAGAGTAATCTGATTATTTTAGGTCTGTACGTACTTGTTTGCCCAATACTTTTTTATTTTCTTATACATATATTTTTAGTTGTTTCTTTTAGTGGTAGTGATCGAGGGAAAGAGAGAAAAACAAAATTGTAATTCTGAATACGTAAGTCATAGTGAAACCCGCAACGACTGAAAGTGAATATCATCTTACATTGAGGATGCATCAACATCGATCATTCTAGCTAGTCTCGGATTTATTTGAATCTCAAATCCTAACCTTTCTTGTGACCAAAATGCATGGATGTACTTAATTTGTCAACTACGAAATTAAAACCTTATAGAATCCCTCATACATAATTGTTTACCTCTTGATCACTCATTTAAATTGAACAAGAAAGATGAACAGAAATCAAAAGCAAATGTCACTGCAATTCTACAAATGTATCTATCAAACCGATACATTTGCAACTACAACTAAAAAGGCCGAGACCTAGTATATGAATATTAGATGGGTTTAGGCCCATTACAACTACAAATCCATTTGTTAATTTGTTTTTGTTCGGTGTGATAATGGCAGCGTAGTTTTATTTTGGAAAGTAGTAACTAGTCAAACTGACATATTCATATTCTAAGCATGGAACCTAAAATAGTGAATTAGGTCTAATGGATAAAATTTGATTTAGATTTCGCAGTGAATATGTAAACCCGAGAAAATGTTTTCGGATGGTAATTTTCTACATTTTCTCATGTTGGTTTACAACTACGAATTTATCAGCTTGAGTAACCCATCTCGTCTTGAATATTTCCTCATTCGCAATTAAAAATTTCAAGTGAAGCTCACACCGGGTATAATTATTCTGAATCTAACTTCGTAGTTGTTGGCCCTCTTGTTTATCTCTTTTTTTTGGTAATGGGTTATAGTATTCACAAAACATAAACAGATGCAGATTTCGTTTGTGGCTGAACAATTAACCATTCCATGGATTCATACAATTTGTACAGTCATCACAGAAAAATGATTTAACATGTCAAATGATGTAGATAGACAATGTTACATTTGTACCATTTAATAGGAACTCAAATCAGTCTCGAAATCACTACATACAAGCTAAAAAAAGACAGTTGATGTCTCTATTTTGGTGTTTGCATCTCTTACTTTCATTCTTCTCTTTCCTTAACTCAATTCGGTTTTTATAATTTTCTTTAAAAGAAACAGAAAAAAAAAATTTCGCTTTCGTGGTCAATGTTTTCTTCAATTCTCAACATGTTTTGATGGGTGATACCGTGATTGATTCCATTATCATTATTCTACATCCGCGAATGATTTTTCAACTGAAGTAGAATCGTGGAATAAAGTAGAAAATATTCATCACGGAATTATTCTAAATCTCACAAATACTTGGGGTTGCGCCAGGAATAAAGTAGATGGCATATAATGCTCCATGAAAAAAATTCAACTTAATTATCTAAGATAGGGAATCTTTTTCAAATAAAACTCTTACGGTAAACTTTATCACTTTATAAAATGTTATGTTTCTTTCTTGCATAAATACTCTAGACTATTTCTGATGAATATTTTCTCATTCTGCATTTGCTAATGTTTACCACAAGTATTTGTGAGATTGAACTTTTGTTATGAATTTGGATGAAGAACTCGGATGAACTGAAAGCATAAAATCAAGAAAGATAACGATTAAGGCACCAATTTCCATTTTTTCTAGGATTTCTTATAATTTTTTATAACGTCAGTTTTTTTTTTTTCATGACTATGCCTAAATCATGACTCTAGATGTTACCATAGTTTTATTCTGCTCCCATTTGCAGTACACTTGAGTCATTGATATTAATTTTCCTAGGATAGAAAAAACATATGTTAGTTTGAAATCTGGTTTACTTTTTATATCAACTGAAGATAGAAAAATAAACTAAAGTAAAAAGTATAACAATGTGGTGTAGGCTAATGTAGAAGTGTAGTGCTTATCCTTAACCTACTCTCTCTTGTTGTCATCCACTGTGCTTGCTTCACTTTGTACCATCTGATTTTTTAGGGTCCCTTTATAATTCATTAGGTTTGACTAATATTCCAATTTGATCTTATAATTGAAAATCCATTTTACCAAACACCTTATTGTGACAACACTCGAGATTTTATAGCCCATAACAAAAGAGAATCTTCTTATCTCTTTGTCGTCCTTTTATTAACCTAATCATCAAGAGAGAATGTCTAATCGACATTGGAAACGCTATTTATGATTACATTTATGTCAAACTATTTATGATTACATTTATGTCGAAGCACACCCCTACACGTCCTGGCAAAATGGAATTGAAATCTATAGAGTTAAAAACATGGACTCTACACAATTCATTTTATTTTATTTTTGCAAAAAAGGGCTTTATACAATTCTTAACTCCATATGTACACGTTAATAATATTTTTTTAATTATATTTAAAAGGAAAATAAAAGGATTAAAAATGGACTACTAGAAATAGTAAGTTTTTAGAATATGTATTAACGCACTATATAATGATGCTAGTCTGCTACAAATAGCTGTCTACCATCATAATTTAACCACTATCATCGTCCATGTGATGTTGTTTACTACATAAATATTACACATTTTAAATGTCTACTTCAAAAAAAAAAAAAAAATACTTGTAAGACATTGTTGAAGAGCTCCTATTGTAAGTGTATCTTTTTTAGATTTAATTAACTAGTATCAAATGTGATTTTCTAAGGAGTCATTTTCAACACAAATACTTGGCTAAATCACTTGTAATAATTTTTAAAAAATTGGTTTATAGATGTCGACAGTATATAACGTCCAGAAATTGTTAATAGACCGTCGATATGACATATGCGGGAAGAGAGGACAAGAGAGTTGAAAGTCAAAGACATGGGTGCGTGCATTTAGACGAAGGACAGGCAAAAGAACCCAAAACAAATGCACGTTATTTTTCAACCACTTATTTTTGCAAATGAGATGAAATCGCAAACCCCCTGCGTTTATAAGAAAAATATGCAATCGATGAATGAAGATTTAAGTAATTTGTAAATAACGTTTTTTTCTTTGTATCTGTATAGAACGATAGAAATAACCAAAAGCAACGGCGAAGAAAATGAATGAATAAGTGAAAAGGAATGAAGATAATTAATTAATCAATGCATGGAAGAGAAGAAATTATGTGATAGTTAATCACTATATAATAACGTAGTCGTTAATCGTTATATGGGATTCTTAATAGTATTACCAATTACGGTCATGATATTAGAATGTATCAACACCACACAAAGACGCATGAACACAAAAGAGGAAGAAGACATAACCTAATTATTGTGTGTAAAAGGAGAAAGTGTGAAGTGACTGAAAAAAATACAATAAATAAATAAAGAGAAAGCATTTACAAAAATGTTTGCAGGAGAGTGGGTGAAAATTGAGTCAGAACTTAGAAGAACTGAGCCAGACAAAAAACTATTTTTTGAGTAAAACAATGGAGAAAGTATGAGTCTGAACTCTGATGAACTCTGACAATTTTTTTTTTTTTTAATATATATTTGTTTGGTGAAACAAGCAATGAAATAAATTCGGGCTAACGTGCAATTCAAGCAATCTTTCAATGATAATGTATTCAACTATTCATATTCTACAATAAGTCTTCCCCACGATCGATCCACAACATTACAGTTTACAATATAAAAAAGAAAAGAATGTGTCCAAGATATTTAGATTCTGTCAACTTAGGTTAAGATGTTTTAGCATAAAAGATTTAAATTGTGTAATCCGAATCAATTAGGATGAGATATAAGCTATATACGAGTTACGACTTGCTTGAGGTTGTTCACAATGTAATTAGTGCGAAAAGTTAACTGATTCTGTCATACACGATCTCGACGATGGAGTACGTGGTTAATTGACTCAAACTACTACTACATCGATACTTACGAGTTACGAATTACGATTCATAAAAAAATATTTATATAATTAAAACTAAAATAAATTATAGAGTTGCGACTTATAGTATATCCAAAAGAAAAAGAGCTTTCAGAGTATCCGACACCCACGTGCAAGGGGAATGAATAAAGTCACAATAAATATTTTCTTTTAAGACTCTCACATTCATTCGCATCATTGTCACTTTTGTATTCACATTTTTTTTCTTCAACGAATTGCATTATTGTACATTCAATTGAATACTACCACCACATTATTTTACTAGGTTATGCTAGAAAGTATAAATACAGACATTTAATCCACAATGGGTAACGATGAATTATTGAACTAAATTTAAACAACAATTTATGGGCCTATAATGAATTTCTGATAGAGTACTGTTTTACTAGCCTTGACTTATGAGTTACTATGATGACTGGGAAGAGGGAAGTGGGAACAAAAGCTTTTTAAAATGATTGCACTAACTTTAATGAGTCATTTATTTATTTAAATGATAAATAATAAAATAATTAAAAGACGAAGAAAATAAAGAAACTGAAAAAGAATCGAGAGACAGCGAAAAAAGAAAAGCTGGTAACCTCATGGGATGTTTTTTGCTTGCTCAATTATTTCGATACTTTTGTTATGATTTTGTTCCATTCTTTTTTTGTTAATCGGATGTGAAAGCTATCTACTTTGTTTATTGTATAAAGGATGAAGATATTAAACCACTACAAGAAATTATGTGTGTAGTGTCATTTGTTTTTTTAGTTTATATCATTTATTGAATGATATATATGAATTTGTATCATTTATATAAATGATTCTGAAAGTGGTGACTCTAATATCTTATAATGCTAAATATAAGTGATGCAACTAGTTTCATCATTTTTGCAATTGATGTTAATATATTGTATCATTTATAACAAATGAAGTAAACATTTGCATCAATTATTATAAATGATGTTAATATTTGTCTCGCATATAACAACTGATATTATATATATTTAATTATATCATATATTTTAGTTGATAATATTATTATATCAATTATAATTATGTGACCTTAAAAATTATGTTAATTTTAAATTTGATATTATTTTTATAATATATTAAATTCAAAAATATTAATCATTTTGTATTTATTATTCTAGAAAATATATGTAAATACATATTGATGATTTTACTTATATAAAAATAAAAGTTACTTTTGGGTGAAGTTATTATATAGAGAAGCAAACTACTATCCTTCCTCCTTGTTTAGCGATATGGGACAAATAGCTGTTTACTCAAAATTTTGTTTGTATCACTTTTTATAATTGAAATAAATATTAACATCATATATAATTGATGTAAAAACATATATTTGTGTCAGTTTTTTAAAAGTGATATAAATCAATATTCATTTATATCAATTTTATTTTAATTGATGTTAATCAAGTTAATATTGATATCAATTATTTAAAGTGATGTAAAAACATAAGTTTAATGTCAATCTTCAATAAATAATTCTAATTAGAGTCATTTAAGTTTTTCATACTATAAGTGATGTTATCTACCTAATTTTTTTGTAGTGAACATAGTCACATAGAGTTGAAATGGATTGATATGATAAACATGTTGAGTTAAAATAGGTTAGACTGAAATGGATCAATGGGTGGTTATCCAGTAACCCATTTTCTTATTTGTTTATTAAACTCATCATGATATCATCAACCATAAAACTTTTTAGTTTAGTTAATCCAACCATCAAAGCAAACATATTTGTAATGATGAATAAAATCACATATATATAGTTAAACCTGTTATATATAGTTAAACCTATTATATATCATAACTCAGCTTGAAGCTTTATTCGCCAAGTAGATCCTCTTTTCCATTATTCGTATAACCAAAAATGTCAAAATATTTTCTGTATTTTGATTTTGTTACATAAATTCACTATGCATACTACTTCATTGATGTTAACATATTATACTAATTTTGGGGAGAAAATTCATATTTACGTACAACTATTTACAACATTTGTCACTGTAAAAGGGAACAAAAGGAAAAGAGGAGTATAGTACATTTTAAACGAAAAGCAAAATTAGTAATTACCAATGACAATGGAAAATCCTATACGTAATAACAAAAATAGAGTATATATATTCATGTCAATGTTGTTAATTATCAAATTCTCATTACACACCATTTACCACATTTAAAATTCCCTTTTTAATAAGAGTACATCTCTTCACTAAACATTTTTCACCCTTTGTCCCCCATATTTTACTATTAATTGCCCACTCGCCGTGAAAATAAAACAGAGATTCCACTCTGAGAACACAATCTCATTAACTCTCATAAGGACAAAGATCTTCTTCTTCTTCTTCTTCTCCCTTTTATCTCTCTCTCTCTCTGTCTCTCTCCTATATAAACTCACAAGATTATAGTGTTGATCCACCAATCAAACGGAAACAATGGAGAACCCTCCGAATCAAACAGAGTCTAAGCAAATCCAACTCAATGGAGCAAAGAAAAGAAAGGGTGGAATCATCACTATGCCCTTCATCATTGGTAAAATATTACATTTAAAAAATCTCTAAATCCACTTAGCTCTCTTTTCTGATTAAACGTAACAGCAAACTTTGATTTATCATTAAAAAAAAAAAAATTCTCTAACTTTTGTTGTTAATTATGGTGAAGCAAACGAGGCGTTCGAGAAAGTGGCGAGCTATGGATTATTACCAAACATGATTATGTACTTAATTAAAGATTACCGGTTTGGAGTAGCAAAAGGAACAAATGTTCTCTTCATGTGGTCTGCTGCATCAAATTTTACTCCTCTCTTGGGTGCTTTTCTCTCTGATTCCTACTTAGGTCGATTTCTCACCATCGCCATTGCTTCTCTCTCCAGTTTCGTGGTAATTTTCCTCTCTCTCTCTCTCTCTCTCTCTCTCTCTCTCACTCTCTCTCTCTCTCTCCTATTCAATTCTCTGTCTACCAAGACTCGACGAACCGGTTTAACTTAACCAATCGGCTTGTGGCAGTTCTTTGCTGACTAATTTTTGTTTGGATTTGCACCTTTTTGGTTGATTTATCCGGTTTGGTGGGTGAATTACAACTTCGAAACTGTCTGACTGATTTTAAAACCGGAATTGAATCTGTAACTGATTTCGGAAACGGATAACTCTTTTTTAAAGTTCTTACAATATACCTTTTCCGTTGTATAGTATTTCATGCCGACAGAAGTATATATTTAATAGTATAAAATTTAGGATTTTTAGAACATTTTAGAAGATAATTAATTGAACTGTACGAGGTTTTTTTTTCATGGCTATATTTTTATAGCTATAAATATTGAATATTTGAATAGTAATAGTGGAGCGGATTAATTTGATTCCGACATATTCATCGTCGCTGATATGCTGTAAGCCTGTAACACTGAATAAGGTCGTTCTTTCTAAATGACGTCATATAGTATATATAGTATTGAGTAATATACAGCAATAATAATAATATTGTACAGTTTTAGTAATTTCACACTTTGCATGTGACTTGTGAAAATAATTAGGACTCCTCCTATATATGGAAAACCTTGCAGCGTTATTTGTTTTCTTATGTTTGTGTTACACTAACATAAGTCTTTTTCAAATTAATTTATAGCATGCCAATTCCATGTGCTTAGATTTTTCTATTTTTCTTTTAATAATTGCTAATTAAAATGTCCCTTGCAAGTGTGTGAGTGACTCATGAGTCAGAGTGACCACAATCCGAACCCATAATTTTCAGATGTGACAACATTCCATCTAAAAGATAAGTGCCCCGCAGATCTAGAAAAAGGGTGCGATTGCATCATAAATATAGATAAAATTAGTTATTAAAAATATTGAATCCAAATAATGCGTGTGCACGCATATTCAATTCATACGTTTCGGTTGTGAATCTTGTGATTAAATTTGTTTGTTTTGCTTTAAAACAAAATTGTATCTTTAACTTGAATGATTGGAAAAAAAAAATTACTAGGTTTACTTTTATTTTCAGTTCACTGTTTTTATTCTTGAATGAAAAAAAAAAAAACTAATTATTTGGCACGAAATTGGTTGATCATTAAAGACTTAAAGTCGTCTAATTTAACCTGTTTAGGCACAACTCGGTAATTTGCCCTGCATGACGTCCTTCAATTAGTATTTCGTTATGGATGGTGAGATCAGGTTTGGTTTTGTTTATAGACGACATATAGAGGTTATTTGGTTTCAGCAATTTTCAACCGTGTTCATACTTTGTGTACATCTTGTCCGATTCTTGGGTAAAGTCGACACTAGTTTTATTCACCCACCCACTTGTAGTCTAATGTTCACTTTCGTTACATCGATTGATTTGACATTGGCACAATTATTCAATCCCTATCAACATATATTTTTGTTTCAGTTTCGGTAGGGTTAATGATATATGACTCTACATTTGACCTACCACTGTGTGCTCGTGGCCACGATTTTGTTGTCGATATGAATTTTGGAAGTTTCTCTCTACTTAAGAATGTTTAAACAAAAATATGTAATGTTTTGGTTAGCGTTTAGCTCAAATTAAACCAGGTTTTCTAAACCAAAACCAACTATAATCAGTTATCATTTTTGAATTCATATGACAGGGAATGGTGCTTCTGTGGCTAACAGCAATGTTACCACAAGTGAAGCCATCACCTTGCGATCCCACAGCGGCTGGAAGTCACTGTGGATCCGCAACCGCGTCTCAGCTGGCTCTTTTGTATTCTGCATTTGCCCTTATATCGATCGGGTCAGGCGGGATCAGACCATGTTCCCTAGCCTTTGGAGCTGATCAGTTAGACAACAAAGAGAACCCAAAGAACGAAAGAGTTCTTGAGAGTTTCTTTGGTTGGTATTACGCTTCATCAGCTGTGGCTGTACTCATCGCTTTCACGGGCATTGTTTACATTCAAGAGCATCTTGGAAGGAAAATTGGATTTGGTGTACCGGCGGTTCTCATGTTGATCGCTGCTTTGCTGTTCGTTCTCGCGTCTCGTCTGTATGTTAGACGCAATGTGACCAAGAGTCTCTTCACCGGTTTAGCTCAAGCTGTTGTTGCAGCTTACGTGAACAGGAAGCTAACTCTACCAGATGATCATGACTCCTCTGATTCTTATTATCACGTGAAAGATTCTGATCTCAAAGCTCCAAGTCACAAGTTGAGGTAAACCAACTATATAGTCTACATAGTTTTCTTAGTCTCTTGATATCCTTCCAAGCAAATTTTAAACAAAGCATATAACAAGAAACATGATCAACACACTCTATTAACTTTTGATACTCATTGATTAGGTTTTGACATTTGAGCAATGCTTGTTATAAAAGAAACATATTGTCTCTCTTTACTTTGATACTACTCTCTTACAACACGATATCCTATTGTTTTTACTTTGATGCTATCTTGATTAAGTTTTTGAACAAGGCTCGTTATACAGAAAACATGATGCTTTCTTTTTGCTTTTGATTCTAGGTTTCTGAATAAAGCTTGTTTAATAAGTAACCGTGAGGAGGACATTGGGTCAGATGGGTTTGCTTTGAATCCATGGAGGCTATGCACAATAGACAAAGTAGAGGAGCTTAAGGCATTGATCAAAGTCATACCCATATGGTCCACAGGTATAATGATGTCCATAAACACTAGCCAAAGCTCGTTTCAGTTGCTGCAAGCGACTTCCATGGACAGACGTCTAAGCCGCCATGGTTCGAGCTTTCAAGTACCAGCTGGATCATTCGGTATGTTCACAATCATAGCCCTAGCCATGTGGGTCGTTTTATATGACCGTGCCGTCATCCCATTAGTTTCAAGGATCCGAGGTAGACCTTTTAGGCTCAGCGTTAAGCTCAGAATGGGATTAGGGCTATTCATGTCATTCTTAGCAATGGCGATTTCCGCAATGGTCGAAAGCTTTAGAAGGAAAAAAGCTTTAAATCAAGGGTATGCAAACAATGTCAATGCTGTTGTAGACATCTCAGCAATGTGGCTCGTGCCACAATATGTGCTACATGGATTAGCAGAGGCTCTTACCGCTATAGGACAGACTGAGTTTTTCTACACCGAGTTTCCTAAAAGCATGTCTAGCATTGCGGCATCTCTGTTCGGTCTAGGAATGGCTGTGGCTAGTCTATTGGCTAGCGTGATCCTCAACGCGGTCAATGAACTAACCACAAGAAATGGTAAAGAGAGTTGGGTTTCAGACAACATTAACAAGGGTCATTACAACTATTATTACTGGCTACTTGCGATCATGAGCTTCATCAATGTGATCTATTATGCGATATGTAGCTGGTCGTATGGTCCTTTGCTTGATCAGGTGAGGAATGATAGGGTTAATGGTGTGAGAGAAGAAGAGGAGTTGCTTGACATTGTTGGAAAAGGCTTCGAGAAGGAAGATCTAAGCGAAGTTGTTAAAAAAAAATTAAGGAATTAAAGATCTTGCAAGATTGTATTTTGTCTATAAAGGGTGTGAAAAATATAGGAGTTGGTATTTTATTGCATTCGGTGTGCGTGGTGTCACTCAGTGTTAAGATCTATATAGATTTGTAATTAGATTAAATTGTGTTTTTGCTTTCGAAGGGTTTTGATAAAAGAAAAAAGGGGCCAGATTGTTTGTTTATTTATTGTGTTATAGTGCAATTGACGGAGTCATCTTTGTACATATTATTATTCGTTTGTGTTCTTATTTTATATGTACGAGAGATCTCCTGACCAAAAAAGAAAATAAAGGAAAAAAAAATTATATATAACATTAGATTATGGGATAGTTGGTTTAATATTCTAGATTTTTTACTAATTTGAAAACTACCCCCTTTTTAAAAACTTTTGAAAACTATTTTTTTTAATAAATGAAAAGATAAGAAAACCATTATTTAGTTTTTTAAAATTATAATTAAAAAGAAAAAATATATTTTTCGTAAAACATTTTTTAATATTAAATATCTTAAATTTCAGATATATCAAAAACAGTAATAATTTGTCTATTTTCTTGTGGTTCATTATAAAATTCCATGATAAGATTTCTTTTGCTTCACCCAGTATCTATAAACTCTAAACATCTCTACCATTTTGTAATAAAGAAAATTTTACTTTTTGTTCACTAAAACATTTATGAGATGTTTTAAAGTTGAACTCATGTTATTTATTTATCTGATAGTTTAAATTTCAAATCAGATTTTTTAGAATATATTTTTCTTGTTAATTTGGGATTATGCGACATCAATTGAGACAAAATATTTATTTTTTCCTTTTCTTTTCATTTATAATAAAATAAAACTAAATGTTTAGAATAATCTTTAGAATAACAGAAAAATATTTTTTTCAATGTAAATAATATTAATTCGAATTTTTTTAAAATGAATAAATTAATTTAAAATATTTTTGTGTCTGAAAATTTGAAGGTATTTTGGTAATTTTGAATATTGAAAAAGTTAGTTTAGAAACATTTCAAGCGGAAGTGAAAGCGTTAATATGGGCTATGCAGTCCATGATTCAACATAATAAGCAAGAGGTGGTTTTTGAGACAGACTACTCTGACGTGGTGAAGATGGTGTCTAATCCTGAGGAGTACAGCGTTCTCGATTCTTCTTGAAGAAATTGACAGATGCAAGAGGAGGTTTACCATCTTCGCCATTCATCACATACCAAGGACAAAAAATATGAAGGCAGACAAGCTAGCATGAAGTGCACGAGATCTCCTTCACGATGTCTATTATATAAACTCTATTCAACCGGTCTGGAC
This sequence comes from Noccaea bulbosa, assembly GCA_900406535.1. Taxonomy (NCBI): domain Eukaryota; kingdom Viridiplantae; phylum Streptophyta; class Magnoliopsida; order Brassicales; family Brassicaceae; genus Noccaea; species Noccaea bulbosa. Next base: position 1,226 of record OVBJ01000784.1, on the reverse strand, counting down.
TTCTGGAGCGGTATAAAGATAGATGCTGTTGACAAAAAAAACAAAAAAAAAAACATTTCAAATTTTAAAAGAAAGGCTAGTTTTCAAAATATTTTAAATTTGTATAATATTGGTCCAAATTTCCTCTTATAAAAACCGATGCCATACCGCGTCTTATTTCTAATTTTGAAGTCGGTTTATTAGACGACGTTAAAAAAAGTGATGATGTCTTCTAGCGGATCTCTTGTAGTGTAATTTGTACATATTATTCGTTTGTGTTCTTATTTTATATGTACGAGATCACCTGACCAACAAAGAAATAAAGGAAAAAAAAATACATATATATTTATCTAGAAGTAAAAAAAAAAAAACTTTGTTGTTCTTTATATTTCCTGGAAATTATAATAGATAGAATTTCTTTGTTGAATAAAAGAACGATCGATAGGGATGGACCATATTAACTAATTTGAATTTTATCATGTTTATCAGCCTACAGTTTCTAGGATGAAAGAATAATACATATATATCAATTAAGTTAGGGTCCTAACTGGTGTTGTAAGGATTGTGGAATAGCTGAAACAGCTAAATATTTTCAATATTTTCAGTTTATCACTGCTATTTTGTTAATACAGTGATCAACTTTGTATATTACCTTCAGTCACTCTAAATTTAAACTATAACCATATGTTGATTAGGTAAACGAAACAGTGATGACTTTTCTATATATAACTAATCTGTCACAAAATTAAATTTCAAGATTTGTAGTTGTTATTGTTTGGATGTATCTGGACTTAAAACACATACATCTAAATAATCGCAGATACATTTTTTAAAATATCAAGTTTTCTGAAACAGAAAGTAAAAAAAAAAAATAAAAAAAAATAAATAGAGCTCACGCTTGCTTTGCCAATTTTATAAAACATATAATACACTTTCATTGTATAATGGTCCGCGAGCAAATGGAGGTTTACTTTGTTTTTACTTAGACATATATTGATTTGGAGGAGCAAAACTTGGGGCTTCACTCTCGTATTGTCTTTGAGCAAGTATCCCATTCCAACCTGCAATTATAAACAAATTGATTCACAATATTCGATATACACCTATACTATTTTTTATAATTAAGTGTCTTTCTACGAAAAGTTCAAACAATCTCTAAATCCAGAAACATTATATTTAGTACATGTGATGGATCTATGATGTATCGCGTTTTTGGCGCAATCTAACCATCGTTTTCACGTATTTTA
>OVBJ01000783.1:0-42039 GCA_900406535.1 Noccaea bulbosa | reverse complement strand
GTAATATATTTTCTTTGTAGAGAAATCCCTTGTGTCAATTTGTGATTTACCATGCATCAATAGCCCTTGGTTTTTCACATAAGCTAACTAATGTATTAATATAAAAGATTTTACTTATAGTAGAATTTGTGACTAATGCCCTTAATTAAATCACTCGAACTTTAGCTCTACCATATAATGTAGAAATGATCGCTATTTGCGCACAAATACAAAACCATGTAGCCTTTAATATAATAATATCGTTCGAGTGTAGCCTTTAATATAATAATATCACTCCCTCGAACGATACACACGTTTTGTGGTTCTTGTGGCAAAACTTCACTATAGGAGAAGTATTCTATTTATTATAAAGTAAGTATCTAAGCGCTCCAATACTGAAGATTGCTTCAAGTTAGGACTGCAAAATGTTGCACACGTAAAATATCGTTAGCACGCAGAATGTTAATACACAATGAAAATGTCAATAATTATACGACAAACATGAAAAATGTTTTTTCTTTTGCTGAAGTATTCTATTTCGTTTAAAGTAAATAAAAGGCACATGCTTGATTCTAGTTTCTTAATTAGAGAAAGCATGTCGAATAAAAGGCACATGCTTGATTCTAGTTTCTTAATTAGAAGGTCACTTACAAAGTGAACCTAGGAAAACCAATTAGTTTGATTAACGATTACACTCATTACACTCACATTCGTTGCATATTAGTATTGCTTTCTAAATCATTAGGATATGTAACGAAACTAAGCCTACAATGATTCATAGAGGATGTAAGGGTAATTAATTAATAGATCCAAGAGTCCGATGAGCCAATTTCTTCACCTACATAAATAAATGTGAATATTGAGTTATAAGCCTTTATGTCATCCATGGTGTGTTCGACCTGAATCATGGAGTATTAAATTGGGAAGAAGAAAAAATGAATCTTAAATAAAGAATAGTGGGAACATCCATAAAAAAAGACTTAGAGAAATAGAAAACACAAGAACTAAATCTCAGAAATCAGAAAAGAGTGATGACTGATAAATTTAAAAACAGAAAATGAACTTAGAGAAGAAGATCGAGAGTGAGAATAAATAGAGATGATTATGAGTTGATCTTGAGTTATAAAGAAGATGAGTAAAACAGTTTCGTGAAATCATGGTGGTTGTGGCCTTGTGGGTGAGAAAAGTAAGGAATATTTAGAATTAATGGGATCGTGGGTTTAATTTTTTTTTTTTTTTAGAATTACGTTCCTTTATTTTGATTTTTCATTAATTTTTCTGATTAAAAATAGTGACATGTCTTCGATTTGCTTTTTTTATTATAAAACTTGCCACATGTCAACACTGCATTGGTCCTGTGACTTGTGCTTTAGTATATTAGGGATGTGGAGCTCTCTCAATCTGCATCCCCAAGACCATCACTTCCATCGCCTCGCTTTGTGATTTCCGTGAAATGAGAGCCTGGTTTCTTCTTCTGCGATGATGCCACCTCAGCGTTTCTCCTGAGCACAGCTCCAGGTGATGGATACGGTCTCTGTTGAAACAGAGGTCCCTGAAAACAAGATTTGATCATATCTCATTCAAGTTAGGAGCTAGATTGTGTGTGAAGCTGCAACTATACATGAACTATAAAGAACAAGTGGCATTACTGTGGCAGTTGTATCAGCGGCTCGCGGTTGTACTCCTTTCAGTCCAACAACCCTACAAGATAAGGAAGGAATCAGATCAAACCCTAATAGCATAATAAGCTTTGGTTTCACATAAGGTCATGTTGTTATGGACATTACCAGCCACCCCGTGGAGCATCTGAGTAAGAGCTTGGGTCCATTGGGTCCAAATCATCATCCTCGGCATGAGCACGTTTTTTTCCTGATCCTTTTTTCAATGGAGGTTTCGAACTAGACCTGTTACAATCATCACCATATTTGTATCATGTGTAAAGAGTAAACCACAAGAGCAAGTGAAATGACGATGACTGGTTAGAAGGATCTTTTCTGCATCATACCTCTGATTTGGATCCTTTGGCCCGGAATCTCCTGCATTTGTGAAGTTGTTTAAGCTTGCTGGCAAGTACTGCCGTTCCGGGAGATTGAAAACTCTGCATTCCATATACAGTATGAGTACTTAACTAAAGGCAGCGAAGCATAAACCTCAAAATATGCAAGTGAATAAAATTTATTCAAGGACTTGATGCACGCTATTAGATGCTTTCTAATAACACAAAATTCAACCGGGAAAGAAAGCAAGCCACAGTAAGACTAGTACACGTTTTTGACATTCTTCGATGAAAGCAGTCTCTAATCTCTATGCAGAAATCTAACTAAAAAATGTATAACAAGACAATGGGACGGACCTGGTACAGTGGACACAATAACCCCAGCTCTGGACAAGGTCCACTCCCCAGCCACCACATCCGCTGCATCTTGGCAGCTGAGAGGGCGGATGCTCGTTCTTCCCATTAGCTGTTTCTTGAGTGACCGCGTTGTTAGTGTTTGTGGTAGCGGGCTTCTGTAAAGAGCGTGGAGGTTGCCATTGCGATACATGTGTCTTTGTATTGTAGTAATACTTATGACCTGTGCATTAGGAATCAAAAGGTTCAGAGCTCAGGATTGCAACCAAAACAGATCCACAATTAGGCAAACATTGCATGTATAGTGCAACTAAGAAGACGCTGGTCAATTAAGGGAGCAAAGAGCTAGTCATAATGATGACTAAATGTGTGAATCACATACCAGATGTTTCGTCAAGTGTTTCAATCCACTCTTCTCTAGGAGCCAAAGGTGGCGCAGTTAAAGCGGTGGGAGTTAGCTCAAAAGGCCTTTCCCACTGGGTTTTTCCGGTCTGCTGATTATAGTAATATGTAGCACCACTGGCAGGATCTTTCGCATCTACCTGAATGAAACAGAACACGTTTAAGTGGCTAAACAACTAATAAACGCATCATCAGAACCCATAAGTGCCCATCCTTAAACATTAAGACTTATAAAGACTATTTGTGCATAACACAGTAGTTTCACAGCAGAAAAAGCTGCACTTGATAGTAAATCATTGACAAAAACAAAGAAGAAAAGGCGTTAACTGTATCTCATTCATACCCATCCTGATGGTAAGGTGCTTGCATTTGTCGGAAAAGGTAAAGTTGTCGGTCTATTCCAACTAACCGGGGATTCCTGAAAAGGAGAAGAATCACAAACAAACAAAACATCAAAAGAGGTCGAAACATGTTCTAGTCATAGCAGGCATATGTCACCAAGGATAAGAATGTAGTGAGAGATGGACAATTACATGTTGCGTGTTGAATGTAGCAGCATCTCTGAGAATTCCCCTGGCCTTCAATTTATGTTTGAGATATTCAGGCAAACTGTTTGAAGCATCCGTAGGTTCAGGCTTCCCAGTGAGCTCAGAGTGGCCAGCGTAAGCAACTCCACCCGGTATACCATAACCATTTCCAACATCCACATTACCTGATGATGTGATAAAAAAAACAAAAATCACTAATTTGAACGAATTTAGTGACCTTTTCAAAATGATTTGAGCTCATGAGCTATACGACTAACCTTCTCCGCATGTGCTCACACTCCCACGCTTTGACGCTGTCTCTGCCCGATGATTTGCAGTGAACTTTAACAAATGTTCCTGTGTAGATTGTAGAAACCGATATGAATCAAACAAAGGTTCTACTTCCACAGCAAATCTCCATACTCGTCATTCAATTTGTGTAAAATAAAGCACTAATCACAGACTAGAGGATCAAAATAATAGTGAATCGAGAACCTTTAGCGCACTGGGGTCAGCACGACTGCGAAGAATGTCGGTGTTATTGTCTTCAGCTACTGAAGTCCCAGCCTCTCTGAAATAGGGGAAAAGTTGCCAATTAAACACAAAATTGTTCAGACCAAACTACGTTAAGACAAGTCGATTGCCTAAGACTAAGAAGAGCAGCAAGATGTTCAATAAGTTATAAATTACAGATGGATACAAAGACAGACCAAGAGAAAGACAGAACCTTTGACCTTGTATGATCTTCTGAGTTTCAATGTCCTGCAAATTTCACAACACCAAATCAACATGGAGGCATAAGTGACACCGCAGCACCCTGGGATAAAAGTTTTTGAAATTTAATCGGAAGAAACAAAAAGAAATGTACTTGTTCTCGGAGAAGAGCATTCCTTGCGGCAGATTCAATGTCTTCAGATTGATCGTAAGCAAGCGAGCTTCCATAGCCATAGCTAGCTGCCTGATTATAAACAGAAGAACCCTCCTGCTGCTGTTGCAACCCCTCTTCCATTATTCAGTTAAAACGTGAGAGAAAGAGAAAACCAGAAACAGAATCGATTTCCGCCTTAGACTGAAGAAGCTTCTTCAACGTACTACTAACTAATTCACTTCCGATTAGCGATCAAAATTCAGCAAACCAGTGCGAGAAAGAAATTGCGCGAGTCGCAGAGAGAAAGATCGAGCCCTAGCTTAATTTCCGCGATAAACAATTAGGCCCATATACTAAGGCCCATATGTTTGATCAAGTTTAAGTAGTCCACCACATAGATAACCAAAAGTTATGTTTACAATCAAAAAAGTATGTATACTACTCTATAAAAAAATAAACAAACAAAACTCAAGTTGTGATCTTTATTACAGGACAGGAGTGTAAATGATTAATCAAGGTGTCTTTATGAAATTTATGATGAAATGAAGCGAAGCCGAGCCGAGCAAACTTGGGGGAGACAGGACGGGAGTGTGTCAGTGAGTACAAAGTACTGGGGAATAAAATAATTGACGAATCTTTCGGTGAAAAGAAAGTAGGACACGACCGCCTCCTCACAATCACATGCTTCACTCTCGTCATCATTTCATCATCATTACATCCTCTAAATTCGCTGACGTCACCGCTGGCGTCTGTTGACTTTTTTTGCTTTTTGTTTTAGTGTTGTTTTACGGGTTTAAAAAAAAAATAAAAAATTCCGACTCATGTAGAAATTTCCAACAAAATATTAAAAATTCGAGTATGACGGGTATACCGACAAAATCAATATGTAAACAATGAACCACCAAAAGCTCATTGGGGTCGTCTTATACTCTTATCAAATGTATAATTGTCTGAATTTGGTATCACGACGACGAATACAGTATGTCTAAATTTCAGTCGAAATATTGATAATACTATGGTTACGTTGTCGGTTATTTGAAAATCCGAATAATGTTTTAATTTTTTTCTTTTAAATCCGAATAATGCAGTCCAAATATTGATAATACTATAATTTCCCATATAGATATTTTTTTTTTCTCAATTTGTAAACGACGACGACTCCTCGGACAAGTAGTAATTAATCTGTAGTCGATATAATAATGAATCAATAGTTGACTAGCTTCGACGATATTTATCGAGTGCTGGGTGGTATATATTATACGCGCGCCCGGGTCTTTTGTTAATGTTATATACTAAAGTGTATTTTTCCTCATCTCAAATTTAGAGGGGAAAAATAAAAACAATGCATGTTTCTTCTTTTTTTTTTTTACAGTACACTGAAAATCTGAAAATGGTGGTAGGATCTACTTTCCATTATACAGACTGGTAAACACTTCATTATTTTTATCTCTATAAATTTAACTAGCCGTATCCTAAGCGAAATTTAAGATGAAATGTGCGATTCATTTCTGAAAATTGTATACGAAAAAAAAAAAACATACATGGGAGTGGCGTTAGTCGTTTTTAGTGGCTTTGATTTGAGTGAACCTTGGCAATGGAAAAATACAATGCAAAGAAAGATTCGAGTCGAATGATTTTCGAAGGCCAATCGAAGCCATAGCCCATATACTCACAGACTGTACAAGCCATTACATTAGAAAAAAGTGCGTAGTCAAACGGATTATTGAGAAAAAGAAAACAATAAATATGTGGAAATAATTATAAAAATGGGACAGGAGACATGACACTGTACGAGATAGATCTGATCAGAAAAATAAACATGATAGCAGTGAAAACGCGTTTTAAAGCGATGACGTGGCATCGCCATTGTCATTCCCATGCACGACGCCACGATAGATATATGAGCATAACTATACATTTTGTCTTTGCTTTCAAAATAATATTAGTTTTTTAGTTCATTAAGTGGAAATCAACTGGGTGCACCGATAAATCTACATTCAAAATGAATCTATATTCGTTTGATAAATCTGTCCTTCATAATTCACAAGTAGTCAGAGTTCACCATTGGACATTTCTATTAATAGTACTTCATGTTTGAGTAACAAATTTACGTGATAGACGGAATGACCATTGAACTAGTTGTGACAAAGAGGTCAATCATCCAACCAGAATCCACCGTACGTTGAATTTAAATTAAATATTCTATATTTAATGCAGGAATATAGTCAACCATGTTTGGATAATTGAAATTCCACTCGCCTACTTTGATTCGATGTTTGGTTATTTGGATAAACATGCTTTAGACGATAGTTTTCTCTTTCGATTCTTTTAAACACATTTAGAGTCTTAAACTTCATATACTCTAATTACCTCCGGTTGAGAAATGTAATATATGATAACTAATTCTTATGTTTTTTTTTTTTTTGTTAAAGGCGAAACGAAATAGAATTTGACTTTAGCGTAATAATCGGCCTCATAGGAAGATTAGATATATATATTTTATCAACAAGGATTTATTCAGACATATGCTTGTCAAAAATCATTTAAATCATCAGCCAAAATACAAAATTACAACTAGATAACAACTATGGACGTAAAAGTATCAGCAATTACTAAATTAATTAGTCTGGAGATGAAAATAATCAAACATCAATATAAATGAATAGGACATATAAATGTATATCTTTATATGAAGTTGTCAACGTGTATAGTTAACTAGCATTTGCAAATTCTTCCTACTAAAAATATAAGTAAAGGAAAGGAGGAAGGTCTCCCATTTGTAGCTTTAGTGCTTTGCCAGGAATCGACAGAAATATGCGACTACTCTATTTTGGATTGGTGATATATCAAGGGGTACAAAAGAAAGACCGAAGCTGAGAACGACGGATTCTAATTTTCTCATCTTTGGCTCGGTCCCACTGATCATCGAGCATTTAATTATGAATCAGCCGTTGGAAATTGACCTTATAAACTTCTTATTAAATTTATTTCTTTATTCAGCGCGTAGGGTCCCGGTTAATATAGACTGGGATACATCATACATGTAAAAGACTAAAGCTAAGATATTCGCATAGGATCACCAATGTTTGGATATGGACATATGGTGGTAGATCTTGTATTTTATTCGATATGAATATTTGAGTATAATCACGAAAAAATGTTTTGGGTTTTACTAGTTTCCAACTTTAAATTAGATGCTCATTTACTAGTTTCCAACTTTAAATTAGATGCTCAAATTGTTACAGAGAGTATAGCTACTGACAAACATGTACAAAGCAATGAAGCATAGGCACGAAACTGAGACATCATCAATACGGTGTCTTAGAAAGATTCTCAATTGTTAAATCAAAGAAAAAAAACAAAATCACATGAGTTGTTGAAAAGAAAGAGATCGGACGTATTCTTTATGACTTTGTTTTGTATCGAATCAGTGGACGGTCACAATATCATAAATTGCACTATGAAAATTTGGAAATGCATGGAAAAACGGTTCCCCTATTNAAAAAAAAAAAAAAAAAAAAAAAAAAAAACTAATTTAATCACAAAATTAAAGTAAATTGTTTCTCTACTATTTTCAGTAGAAATGAATGTAACAAAGTGATTTCTCTCTCATTCTCATTCCAATTATCTTAATTTCATTAATTCTTGCAAGACCCTGTAAGTTGTAACTCTGATCACTTAACAAGAGTAAATTCACACCTCACACTTGATTCTGTCTAATCGAAATACTAATAAGTACTATCTCCTTTCCAAAATATATTATGTTTTAGAAATTTCACACAAATTAAGAAATATTTATTATTTAACAATTAATATATATTTCTTTTACCTAAATTACTTTTTAATAAACATTAACCAATACAAATTCAAGAATTTATTTACTTTTAATTAATAGGTCTTGAAATTTGTAATTTGCTGGCATTAATGAATAAAAACTATTTTAAAAATTCTAAAACATCTTATATTTTGGAACAAGAAAATTTATAAAACATCATATATTCAGGTAATAACTAACAATCAGTCTACACTTGGTTCCACCACTCTTTTGATCGCAAATTTGATAACTTATATGCTGACGCAAAGGGATTTGGAGCCTAAAAACTTCGGTACGAGTAAGCTAACACGTGTCATTTTCTCTCTCTCTCCGCTCAACGCGCTTTCATGGCTACTCTCTACACGCCGTCCTTATTTAAATATCTTTCATCGGCCCCATTTCATTTCTTACCCCTCTCTCTCTCTCATTCTCTCTAACGTCTTCTCCTTCTAGAAACTCTCTCCCTCTACACTGCGACTATCTTCCTCTTCTTCCTTCCCTTTCATCTCCGATTCTCGTCTGCGCTTATGGCGTCTTCCGAGGGGTTAACAAACGTCGATCCTTGGTTGTATCGGCAAGGCTTCAACGTAGACTCATGGTTGCTTCCTGATACCTTCTCTCACGACAGTGATTTGCTCGCCAGAGCTCTCCACACCACCGTCACATCATCCACACCTCACACTCTCTCTCCCTCCTCCTTTTTCTTCGATTCCGCCGCCGTCTCTCAGCCTTCCTCGACTTACACTCTCTCCTCTAACCTCTCCGGTGGATCCGATCCAGAGATCATCCGCGGCAGAGCTAAACGGAAGCGTAACTGTCTTGATACTGTTTCCGGCGGTTCACAAGCGAAGTCCACGAAGCGCCGCTCTCGCGCTTCCAAAAAATCTCAAACCACTTTCATAACGGCAGATCCGTCGAATTTCCGCCAGATGGTCCAGCAAGTGACCGGCTCCAAGTACGATACTTCCTCCGTGTTTTTCGCTCCGATCGTCAAGCCGGAGCCTCACAGGCTCGTTAATCGACTACCGTGTGTGCCCTCTGAGAAATCCACGGCGGTGCCGACGCTTGATACGTCCGCATTTTTGTCTAATCATCACCAGGAGAACCTCGTGGCGGGAAACGCTTTCTCCGGTAACGGCGGCGTTGGATTACCGTCGGCAAAGTCTAATGCAACGGTGGAAGCTGCTGGCTCCGCCTCGGAGTTCGATACTTACCCAACTTTCCCGACGCTTGAGTCGTGGAAAGTTATGTGATTCGTTTTAGTTAAGATGAATTCTTTAACCTCTTTCAGAATTATCTTAACATTTACACGCAAGAAAAAACTTCTTCAGGATATTTTCTTTATGAAATATCTACTTGTTCATAGTTCTTGGTACTCGTTGCAATGGAATAAATCTTTGTTCTGTTGACTTCAACTTTTTTTGCCGGATAAGTCATAGATATATTTCTTTATTTAGATCTTTAGCCAAGCTCGAGCCATAGAGTGTGATTTTAATTATGAATGATACCAAACAAAGTTGTTAAGATGGGGTTGGTTGGTGTAATAAACTGAAGCTAAACTTCAATATGCGTATCATAAGGAATTATTTAAAAACCAAAGAGTAATATTTCTATTGATTAATATTGTGTACGAGTTCTCAGCGTTGGAAAAAATGAATATATAATAAGCGTACGATATTTCAGTGGAGTAGAGTCAATATCGTGTCAACATCTCTTATACTATACGACAATCAAATACGTTACCAGTTACCACCACCACTACAATAATGTCTCCGTTACTGATACAAAGCCAAAAGAGAAATATTTGTTTTATTAGATTATCCCATCCTTTGCTTGCCATTATGCAGTCAAAGGCAATTGCGTGAAGTATGAACTCTCATAAATCGTAATCGATTGATCTCTGAAAATATAATTTATTTGTTACAAGAAAAGAAAAGTGCATCTTCCACAATTTATCACTTTAACAGCAACCTTCCACAAACTAACATAAGAATATGTCAAAGCAACTTTTTTTTTATAAAGCTTGGTGAAAAAAGGGCTATCAACATCTCAAGGTTCAGTTATAAATTTCTAAATGACACAGGAGTGAGTATTTGCTATATTTAATATATTAACTTTGCACTACAGGTATATCAATATGGTTATCTCCCCGCTTTACAAAGAAAATGAAATGTAAGAAAAGTCGCGAGCAATGCCCGACTTCTACTTCAAATTGAATCACAAAAGTCAAAGTCAAAAGTCAAAGTCGTACCTTTGAATCCTTCTCTTTCACCCTTCATCCTTATGTGCCTTTGTTTTATCGATTGATTCCATTGTTTCTTCGAATGATTTCTGAAAAATATGTCAGTCTTTTTTTAACTGTACTAGAAAATATACAGATGACAGGAAACAAGAACCCAATCAGAAAGAGCCAAGAGCGTTTAGGATGTCAACATGCATTGCAAACAAACAGAGATGCACATGCCCTTGTGTTCCTATTGCTGGAAACTGAAAACTAAACCGTTAATATTACCAGCAATAAGTATGCACAGCGATTCAAGATTCCTTCACAAGCGAGATAGATTTTCCCCTGTTCTCAAGATGTGAAATATTAATCATTGCTTGTATATATTTACATTAATTTCTTGCAAAAACTACACTGAGACAAAATGCTCTCATAACTTGTTCCATAGAGCATATAGGTCAATATTCTCAGTAAGCGACACTACAAGTCTACAACACCAAGCTTTATCAGCAATTTCTCCTTTTTCATCCATCTAAAGCCATGAGCTATCTAGTATGCATATGTAGGATACCTAGTCTGTGAAGTGTGAACACCATCGTTGTTCCGTAGCTCAAAAAACTACATCGGGGTTTTAGTTGCAGAGATTATCATTTATCACTAAGCACATACACATTCATTTCACAAGAACTTCAATCTGATCCAACAACAGAAACAAACCACTTGACTTTTGCATAAACACCAAAGGCATGTAAACCACAAGATCATCACAACAGTGAATAGCAATTAGAACGTCAATGGATACAATATGGTACTCACCCCTGAGTTACGCATTTTCCATAGTGTCTCTCCGCTTGTATCAATCGCAGCAAATGCAAAGCACACACCACTGGAAAGCAAGTGATAAGAGACTACTTGAGTAAGGGATACAATGTCGAACGAATAAAAAAATCACAGCTAAGAATCAGTCAGGTAATTAAGGCATTTTTCTAAAAGAAACTTATCCGAATACACAACAAGAAGATGAAGCTAAAAGTCGTGACATACCCAGCTAGTGCGAGATTAAGCAGAAACGCACGCGTAGTCAAGTAGCGAAACGTCGACTCAAACCGGCTGCGGAAATTGGAAGCCTCCCGATTCCTCGCTGAGTAACCGTAACCGTAACCATAACCAGAGCCATAAGCTCTGCCACTGCTGTTTCCGTATGGATTATTACTATATGAACCGCCGGTACGGCGGAAACAATCGGAATCGCTGCCAGCGTTATAGGAAGCGCGTTTCAGATCGTCGTTCAAGACTTCGTACGCCTCCGACACAAGCTTAAACCGAACGGTGGCGTTTCGCCGAACGTGCTCCGGAGACTGCGCGTGCTTGTCCGGGTGATACTTCACCGCCATTCTCCGGAACGCATCCTTGACCTCTTGCTTCGTCGCGGTTCTCGCCACGCCTAGGACTTGGTAGTGATCCACCATGACGATCGTCCGAAATATTCAAATCTAGATCAGAATCGCAAACAACTGAAATTGATATGATCGATTGCTTGTGCGTCTAAGCGTATACATGTAGAAATACTGGTGTATATAAAAATCTGCGCTCGTGTGGGTAACATCGATAAAGGGAATTGGAATAATGAAGAATCGCACTCTGTTCTAGAGGAAGAAGAGGAGACTTCGTGGCGCTTCAATGGCCGCTTCCTCCAGACAGAACACCCCCAATTAATTTCTTTACTGTTTTTTTTTTTTTTATTTAAACTTGTTTGGTATTTAAAGATATTGAGCCGGGCCGAGATCCAATGGCCCAATGATAAGTATGTTGAAAAGCCCGCCTGAGTACTAAGAACTCTTCTTTCACTTCCCGCCACCGTTTGTATATTCATAACGAACTGTGCAATATCAAGCAAAAATATAGTTGAACTGATTGATTTCAAATAGGATAATTAGTTATGAAATTAGTCAAAAGCACTAATTTTTGTTTCTAAAAAAGAGCAAGTAATATCATAGCTCAAAGTCGATCCCAAAAATAAATAAAAATGGTGAAAGATATGAAATCAGAAGAGTCAACTAGTCCTCTCTCTCTATACATTCTTGAGCTTCTTCATCTTGGAAGGTCTTCGATGAAGTGAATCAATCAATTAACCCCAACGAGAAATTGGACATTGTTTTCTTCGAATTCCTCTTTCACTCCACAGTTTTCACTTTGGGGATCTTTCGGTTTCTGGATAAGCTTATATCTTGAAAACGGACGAAGGGTATTTTAGACGATTATTTGTTTTGGGTGTACATGTTAACATCGTTAAAATTAAGGGTCGAATATATAAATTTAAGACACTGGAGATTATTTTGCTTAACGACACGTGGCGCGCAACGAAGTTTTTGGCGTTGAATGTAGAAACAGAAAATGGCGCGTGATCAGAGAAGGAATAAAAATGGAAGCTCATCAAGGGTTTAGGAAGGTTGCGAGAAATGAGGAGAAAAGGAAAACTAGAAATTGCTGTGATGGAGAGATTACTATGTTAAGATAATGGATGTTGGTGTTGTTGACGAACTTCCAATGGCGGAGGAAAAAACTCTAAGGGGAAGAGAGAGAAACAAACAAACCTTAATTGGAATGAAAGGAAGAGAGTGGAGGCGAGAGGGCAGAGAGAGAAACAGAGAGACACAGAGAGAGAGGGTTTGCGGAGAGGAGGAAAGAAGCCAAACGCCCGGCGGCAGCGATTTGAAATCTCCGGTTTCCTTTCGCTGGCCGCGACAACGACGACGCTCTTAGAAGAAAATGGAGATTATGTTTTGGGCGTTTCGTCGTTGTGCCTGAGGCTTGAGGAAGAAGAAGAATATGAAGAAGATGGTGATGGGGAGAAAAAAGAAAAGCTGTCATGTTCATAGTGCTCCTTCCGACGACGATGACACCGTGTTTTCTCACGGTCCTAAACCCAAGAGGATCTACCAACTCTGGCCCGGCAACAATGTATGCCTTCTCCATCACGCTAATGGTTTTTTTTTGTTCTTTGAATTTCNTTTTTTTTAAATTTTTTAAAAAAAAAAAAAAAAAAAAAAAAAAAAAAAAAAGTTTTTGTTTTGTCTCAAGAAATTTAGCACAGTTACATTCTCCTTTGTTTTGGTCTTTAGCTTTGGAAGTAGATAGTCAAAAGAGTCATATGCAATGTTTTGCTGTTTTCTGCAATGTCTGAAGCAGCTTGACTTGTCTTGTTCCTTGTTTCATGTTTCAGAAATTCTATTGTGGAGGGAGACTAGTATTTGGTCCAGATGCATCTTCTCTTCTTCTGACAACAATTATGATTGGAGGTCCAGCTCTCACTTTCTGCATACGGATGTCTTTTATGATCGGAAAACGCTTTACTTGGTTCCACTCTCTTGTACTGATGGGTGCACTTTTGCTCACTGTCTTGGTAAAAGCCATATATAACTCTATCTCTTACTCTTTGTGAGCTATGTTTTTCTTTTACTTACTTTCTGTCTTTGTGTGTATCAACATTTTTTAGGATTTCACATTTCTCTTATTAACGTCATCGAGAGACCCCGGGATCATCCCAAGGAACAAAGAAGCACCTGAAGCAGAAATGCTTGACATGATCACTCAATCCTCAGAGTGGGTAAACAACAAACTCGGTGACACAAAGATACCTCGAACAAAAGATATAATAGTGAATGGATACACTGTCAAAGTTAAATTCTGTGATACATGTTTGCTTTACCGTCCTCCACGCGCCTCTCACTGCTCAATCTGTAACAATTGTGTTCAAAGGTTTGATCACCACTGTCCATGGGTTGGCCAATGCATAGCTTTAGTAAGTCTTCGATCTCAGGAAACAAAAAAGTGTGAGTGTAGGATCTGAGATTTAACATGTTGTTATAAATTAAACTGTCGTCTTTGCAGCGAAACTATCCATACTTCATATGTTTCTTATCAACTTCAACACTCCTCTGCTTGTACGTCTTTGTCTTCTCATGGGTCAGTGTGCTTGAGGTACACGGCAAGATGTTGTTAATGGCTGTCATCACAGACGACATAGTATTTATTATTCTCATCCTCTACTGCTTCGCCGTCGTCTGGTTTGTTGGTGGGCTCACTGTTTTCCACTTCTACCTCATCTGCACCAATCAGGCAAGATCCTTATTGCTGCCCTGTTTGCATTTTCTTTGCAAATACGTTTGTTTTTGGTCTTTGTATCTCTGACTCTTTTAATTTCTGAATATACATATTTTGCAGACGACTTATGAGAATTTCCGGTACCGATACGACAATAAAGAAAACCCTTACGCAAAGGGTTTCTTCAAGAACCTATTTGAGTTGTTCTTTGCTAGAATTCCACCTCCAATGATCAACTTCAGAGACTTGGCTCCAGAGGAACCTGACGTGGAGGTTGGATCCATTGCATCTGAGCTAGACCGAGCGTTTGGACCCCGAGGAGACAAATATGATATGGAAATGGAAATTGGCGGTTGCAAAAATGGAAAAGGCGGTCTGCGTCTCCAGACAACGGAGTATGACAACAACAATAACAAAAACATACAAGAAACTGTCAAGAAGAAAGGTTTAGGTGAAGGAACCGGAGAGATCACCAACACGTTTTACATTCCGGGGATTCAAGAACCGGGGAAAATATCAAGAAACTCGAGCTTTGATTTGAGAACGAGATAGGAAAACAAAAATGCTTGATTGCTTTGTGGAAACTACTCTCTTAATTCTAAAGCCATACACTTTTGTCTTCAACAAAAAAAATCTCGAAACCTGCCTGAGTAACTAAAAACAATAGTACAACGGAGCAGAAACAGAATCAATGTTGGAGTAGGTTAAGAAAATGAAAAACCCGTAAACTTTTAACACAAGTCAAAATGGGAACAAAAAGCTCTCACCTTTACAATACTCATTACAATAAAATAATGGATAATCACTCTCAAGGTAATAACAATAATGAAGAAAAGGAACAAAACATTAACAGCGAAGGGAAGCCACAGAATCTAATCCTGTACACGATCAGAACAAGGTCCCAAACTTTTTCAGAACTGGCAAAACCCAAGGATACGTCTCATCGCGAAGCTTTCCAGTCTCGGACAGGTTAACCAGAGAGCACCTAAAAGAATGTTGAAAAGGAATCGAATGTTTTATATAAGGACCTTCATCATCTAGTGCCTAGATTTTTGTGAATAAGAGCTTATTAGCCTGAAGTTTCAATATCTTTCCCGTGATCTTCTGAAAGATTCCTCTTCAATCTTCTCAACCAAATCTCGTAATCTAACGGATATGGTGTCCCACATAGACTGTCAACGTAATCAGAAAACGCTTTCAAAACGGTTGAGACATCACCGAGCTTCTGCTGAATCAATCTCTTTGACCAAGAGGTCTCTCTCCATTGAAGAGCTCCTTCAACTGAATCCAAATCAGGTAAGTCTCCAGAACAGAAATAAAGCATGTAAATCAAGCTCTCTGCATCTGAGGCAGCACAAAGTTTCCCTTCCTGGAGTGCGTAAGTCGAGGAGAAGTGAAGATTCATCGCGGGTCGATCTCTGTCCTCGAGCACCGCGTGACCCCAGCCGATTAGCACAAAGTAAGGATGTCTTACATTAGAAGTGACGTAAACTACATTCTCCGGGCGGATATCACCGTGACGGATTCCAGCTGAAGAGGAGGAAGAAAGTGCGGATAAGCAATCATGGCAACATCGAATAGCTTCTTCTGGACCAAACCGGCCCTCGTTTACCAAATCAGCTACTGTCTCACCAACCGGAGTGGTCACAAGAATAGGAGTTCCACACCAAGGGTGATCACACCGTCCACCTGAGCTTGGCTTTTGACATTGTCCCGGGTGAATGATCCGACCAGAGCCATGGAGCTGTGGCAAGTATTTGCTAGAGAGTCCTCTCTGTTTCATAATACTTAATATTTTAGTTTGTCTCTGTACCTGATACCACAAGTTCATGTCTTCCCAAGCTGGCTCAAGCTGCGAAGGAGGAGATCCAACGTAGAGAAACACAGACTTCCCAGCGTCATCCACCGGAGAAGCAATATGATAAGGAAGAGTACCGTTACTCAATATTTCTTTAATCTGATACCCTTTTTCATAGTTTGAATCCTCCAACCACAGAACCGATCCAACTTCCAGCTTCATCGACGGTTCAGGCTCAATCTTGGCTGACTCTTCTTCTTGAACTTCGACGATTTCAGGAGACATGGTTCTCTGCTCGAACCTAAACATACCGTTTTCGTTGAGACTAGCATCCCCTAACTGCCTCTCTTGTCGTCTTGACTGAAGGCGAGAGCTATGGTCAGCAGCTAAGTCTTCAATGGAGTGCCTTGGTGGCCCAAAATACTGCATTATACTATGGTAAGTCGCAAAGACTACTTGCAAAGCGCCAATGTCTCCCCAGTTAGCATTCCCCAGCTTATTCCATACCCTATCAATCGGCGACACAGCGATCTTCGAATGCTTCATTATCCAGTCCGCAGCGCATTCATAAACGTTGTTGACGTCGAAATCCAATTTATTTACATCCCCTTCGACTTTCACAACACCTCCATACTGCGAATCCACGAGGAGAACGAAGACACAGTTTGAGCTCTGAGAGAAATCCAAACGGCTCACACTTCTTGAAATCAGTAT
The DNA here is from genome assembly GCA_900406535.1 of Noccaea bulbosa. Classification (NCBI taxonomy): domain Eukaryota; kingdom Viridiplantae; phylum Streptophyta; class Magnoliopsida; order Brassicales; family Brassicaceae; genus Noccaea; species Noccaea bulbosa. The sequence continues at coordinate 25,259 of OVBJ01000783.1, read as the reverse complement.
ACGGAGAGCATAGAAAAGAGCCTCGCCTAAGACAGGCAAAGAAGGCGGATGATCACTATCCACCGCAAAGCTCCCAATGTCAGGCCTTAGAAGAGCAAGCTCAAGAATGTGATCCCATTTCCCGTGCGGATGACGAGCGTTCTTCAGCAGAACGCCTGTCGCAGAAAGACCTTCGAGCTTCCCAATAGCTAAAGCCTTCTCAGCCTGATAAAACTTCATGTTTTGATTGTACAGACAACCGACAGAGAATGGTACCGGCTCGTCCTGACTCCAAAACGCTTCCCACAAGCTCTTGACCGTGGCGTGTAGAAAATCCTCTATTGCTAGATATGCCTTTGCCTCCACAGCGGTGGATGTCGAAGCGTAAACAGCGTTTGGCATTCGAGTTAGCTGCTGGAAAGAGATCCCTTCCAACGCGTAGTCAAACTTTTGAAGCTCGACTAACTCGAAAGGAACCTCAAAGACCGGCCCGTTGCTGCTTCCTGAGGTTTCCAATACTAAAGCAAACCAATCTTCGAGCTTTTCCGTGAAATGTTGACTATCGGTGAACCTACTTAAGAAATCTCGGCGAATACGAGATCGGCTTCCTGATGAAACACTTGATCGCTTTGTCGTTGTACCAGACCCGATGGATTCAAGGTCTGGAGATTTACCTGTGAGAAGAAGAAAAATGACTCAGAAACTTGTTCAACCAATCATTTTAAGAATCTGCCATTGTCTTTGGCATAACTGTTTCTATATTGGTGCTAGCTAGTGAAGAGCACTTCAGTCTCGAATCGGAGGAACAGAAATTCTAAAGCAGACAATGAGAGAATGAACAATCAAGCTTTCAAATTGACGTTAATGGCAGAGTCGCCAAGTAATTTCAACACATTTCAATTCGTATCAGCCATAAAACCCCCCTCCATTTTGGGTCTACCACTAAGCTAGAGCAATCGAAATCAGATTTAGGGCAGGGACAATCTCGAGACGATAATGCCTGCTTCGGAAACGAAACAGTTCTCGAGAAGCAAAATTAGTGTGAAATCCAGTTCTCGAAAAGCAAATTCAAGTCAAAAGCAAAGAGAAAAGTCGGGGAAAATCTAGGGTTTTATCAGACGGGGAAGAAATGAAATCTGAAAGGAGCTATATGAAGAAAAGCACGAACCTTCCATTACAGAGAGATAGCAATCCCAGTGGACTCAGCTTCTTCTTCGTCTCTGCTCTGTGCTCTCTGTAGCTACCAATTTCTCCGTCTCCGCGTTTTCTTTTAGGAATCTCCCTAAGCCTGAGTCCAAGTCGCTGACCTGTGTTCTTCTTCTTACCCTTTTTTTTCTATTTTTATTATTTTTAGAATTCTAAATTCTTTGGGTAGTTTGGTTATACTGTATAAATATTTATTCTTAATTACAAGACAGGTCAAAAGTACGAAACACTAACAATTATTAACCAATAAAATTAGTAGGGGGCCGGAGAAAGACTGCGGTCTAAACTCTAAACTCTGTATATTCAAAATATATTCTCCAACTTTATTGTAAGAAAATTACTTAGCTAATAATCCAAATGAATCGTTTTCAGCTACAAGAAGAGAATATGAAACGACGGCGATTAATTGAAGAAATAGAGCCACGACAAAGTCTCCTCCCATATCCCAACCATATTTTTCTCAATACTCTACATAAGCCTGGTTCTAGTTTTTCTCTATAAGAAAACATTAATGCCGAAATATAAACAGTGTTATAAAACGTGCGAGCAGAAGATATCATATTAAATTAAATATAAATGCCAAATACTAAAACTGCCAAACCTTAAAGTGAGAGTCTCTCAAATTATTTGAGAGGTGGTTGAAAAATTTGGACACTGTTTGTTAGACTATATATGAATGAGCCTCTTATACACAGTTATCCCACTTTGCTCCAAAATTGTTGAAACAATTGTACAGCCTCTCCTTTACGGTTGTCACATCAGGATTCAGATTTCAGACATAGGAGACTTAAGATCCCAAGTGGATGTATATTCACAAATTGGGGGTATATAGATGATTAAAAAACAACTGTAATTAGCATATGGAGTATTAAATTATTATATATATACCATCTACTTATATTTTGTCAACCACTGGGTCCACTATATTACTATTCAAAAGTAAAAAGGAGAACAACTACTACTACCCCTAAGGGAAAGAAAATGATTTCTCTAACTACATTTACAATGGAACAACAAAATTATGTGTGATCGAGAACACATTTCCTAATTCCTTTTGAGTTTTTTTCGCAAATGCTAGCTCATGATGTCTTACTTTCGCAAGGTTGGGCCCTAATTTTTGTTTTAAAAATGAAAGCCCGAGCCCACGAAAACATATTGCCCTCACACATGGATAAAGAGTGCATGGATAATGGATTTGATTGGAATTTTTTATTGTTATGTAATTTGTGTAGAATGCTGCTACTCCAGTGTAACACGACGACTATATAGGACTATTTTTTTCATTACAGATAATATTAGGTGTTTGGTCGGCAAGGCGTCTGATTCTTAGAACAAGCAGAAGCAGTTCTTTTCTGCAAGCTCATCCTCGAATAAATTAATGGGTTGGAATGGATCTCAAAACTGGTCATCCGAATAAAATCGTTTGCATAAACTAAAATCTATACAAAACAAATGCAGTTGTTGTTTAATTAATTTAAAACCTTAAAGAAGTTCAGTTGAGTTAATAATTGGTTTTGGTGATAGTTGTTGTACATACGTCTCTATTTCTCCGCATAATTCGTTAATTAGTTTATATCAACCCGAACTTTTATACTAAAGTCAACTCACCAATTAGCATAATTATAAGCACACACATACATCAACAATAACATCGCCGGACCTTATTTCGGTGTTGCTTCTCTAATGGACTTCAGCTGGTAAATGAAATAACACACACCTTTGTTACAGTTGACTCAGTTGACGAGTTATTAACTTTTACTGCAAAAGTTATAAATGTGGATTTTTTAGAATTAATTTATAGTATAGGTATAGAGGGGGTGTGGGGAGGGGTTTGTCATAAAACATGGGCATCACATGGTTCATGAATTAACTTATTCTTCCCTCAATGATAATTTTTTAAGAATAAGATTCCGCGCTTTAAATCATACTGCTTTTCGCAAGGTATTGAAAAAACGTATTAAATTGTTATTTTTCAAGAAAGTGATAAAACTGAAACCTTCTTTTCTGCTTCCCTGGCCTCTTAAGCAAGGTTCGGTTTTAAAAATCCAAAATAAAATGATGCAAAGATCAAGGGGACAGTTCTTGTCTAGTTTCACTTAATTATTGTCTTGGCGACTTCTGAAGAAGATTCCTTATCCCATTTTTTCTTATTTCCTAAAGTATGTAAGATGGTGCTGGTTGGCCACTAATAAATCCATTTAGTTTTGGCCTTCTTTCTATGATTTTGATGTTATTATAAAGATAACTTATTTATTAAGATAATAAAATGTTAGTTGTTTTATAAAATGATTTGGGAAAGAGTTTAGAGAAACTCTAATTAGATTTGATTTAAGAACAAACCACAGATAATTAGACGGAAAATGGTGTTTTCTGTAAAAAGAAATAGCTGATATAGTCCAAATTAACATGTGTTCAATTTATATACCCATAGCCAAATATTTTGATTAATTACTTTTTGTTCTTTGGAGTTTTGGCAAAACCAAATAGTTAAACTACGAAGCGGCTTAATATAGTTGTTAGTTTTGATTCCAATTCAGTTTTTCTTAAAAAAATAAAAATGTATCAATCATCACAGAAAAATATATAATAAACCGACTGAGTTTTTTTTTTCGGATTCCGGTTCACACAATTTTGAATTTTGTAAATATAATAAACCTAAAAAAAATCAAAACAGCTTAACTTTCTCATTCCGCTTAGATCATAGAAACTTGACCTATCAGATTTAGCCTAGCTTACGTATTTTCACATCACACGCCGAACCTAGAAATGGAATATTAATCATTCACACTACTCTACTACATAGTTAATCAAGACCTAAAAAAATCTCTTATTTATTTGTTAATGCAGCACAAAGTCCCACTCTCAAGTCTCAGCCATACGGGCCATACCTTATTACAGACTTATAGCTTATAATTAACTTTTTCAAGTATCTCTCTTCGGGATATAATTGTTTTAAGTTGTGATTGTTGACTTACAAAGATAGCAAACATAGATACAAATAAAATAAAAAAGCGAAATTAACTTTTGTATACAAATTTGTAAAGCATTTCATAGTAAGATACAAAAGAACAATTACTATAAATCACTCATAGTTTGATGGAAAAAAGTAAGTATATTACACGCATGGTTCACAGACAATTAACCCACTAAATGAAGTTACATTTAATAATCATTTAAAAAGTTGCCTAACCTAATCCATGTCTGCGCGTGGAATCTCATGCGCAGTACAACAGACCAATCGTACGACAGGGTGCTGTTTCTTATAACACCACGCGCAACAAGAGAGTGTGAGAAGACACGCGTCACGTGGAAAGCCAAGAATCTTTCTGAGGCTTTTGGACCATAACTCCAAAACTCATAAGACAATGACAGATCCGAACAAACAAAAAGTAAATCCAATCCTTCAATTATCAACTTTAACTGTTTTTGTCGTCTTCCTTTTTCCATAAAATTAATTTTTATGCTTTTTATTCTTGATATCCTTAACTAATCATTATTCTTCTTAAAAATTTAGCGAAAGATTCGGAGTTATAGCTATCAACGACACATTATTAACTGAATATAGATTGAAAGTCCTTCTTTCTATCGTGAGCTTCTATGCCCTATAAAAAATTATGTCGACTCAACTACTGGCGCATTCTTAAGAAATTAACAATGAAGATATTCTACTTAATTTACTGAAATTTCATACGCCACACCTTATCTATTAGCATTGCTTAAAAATAAGAATAATAGCATACAGAATCACAACTTGGCCACAAATAAATAAATTGAGGCAAACATTTCGCATGGAACATAAAACTGGCAATTTGGACGCCATGAACCGAACCATATATGACAATGACAGATATGCTATCACATCATTTCTTACTAGTTTTGATTTTTTCGATTATTTCTGTTTTTGTTGTCATCTGATTTCTTTTTATGAAAAGAATAATCAATTTATTCCGTTCCATAACTCCATTAACACATTATTCGAGAGAAAAGGAATCAGCCAATCACTCTCTTTCCTCTCTATATATGTATCTAGAAAAATTCACAATAATTTAACTACTTTGTTTCTTCTTCCTCAAAGATCCACCTCGAACCTCTCTCCTCCGTCTCTCTTCTTCCGCCGTCACACCGTCCCGATGAGAGAGGATAATCCGAATTGGTTCGTCAGATGGGAGGAAGAGCTTCCGTCGCCGGAAGAGCTCATACCTATCTCTCAAACCTTAATCACTCCTCATCTAGCTCTCGCTTTCCAAATCGGAAGCCCCAACAATCTCGGATCCAAAAAAACCGCCGCATTTTTTCACCAGAAAAACCTCCAACCCGTCGCCACTCCAACTCCGACGACGACAACTCCTCCGCCGATGATGATGAATTCCGATTTCGGCGGCGATTCGACGGACCTCGGCTCAGGATCGATCGGAGGAGGAGGAGGAGAAGAGCCAGCGAGGACGCTGAAACGGCCGCGTTTAGTGTGGACGCCGCAGTTGCACAAGCGATTCGTGGACGCGGTTGGACACTTAGGGATCAAAAACGCAGTCCCGAAGACGATAATGCAGCTGATGAGCGTCGAAGGGTTGACGAGAGAGAACGTAGCGAGTCATCTCCAGAAATACCGTCTCTACCTCAGGAGAATGCAAGGCGGAGGGAGCGGTAACGGAATCTCCGGAGGAGGACACGTCATCGTCTCCGACTCGGCCACCGATCGGCTCTTCGCGAGCTCGCCTGTTCCGGCGCATTTCTTGAGCCCTGTTAGGGTGAGTTCGGAGTACTTGATACCGTCGTTAGAGAAATCGTATTTGGGGAAGCATGCGATTGCTCAGCAGCAGCACCAAGTGGTTCGAAATCTGAGGTATGAAGATTCTGAATATGGCAACGGAGGAGATGGTGGAAGGAAGATTCTTAAGCTATTTCCTGCGGGAAATTAATGAGATTTGACTTCTCTGGAACTAAATAAGCTATTGTGTAATTTGCATTTTACGTCAGGTTTAATTATGTTATGTCTCGTTAGGGTTATTGTTAGTGTATGTTTTTTTTTTTTTTTTTACTACGCAAACGATTTTAACTCTTGTTTGTATGATGATGTTATCATTTGTATCCACTAGAATCGAGTGCTTTATTAGTACCTTGGTTCAGCTGAAAATTAATAAATATTCATTTCTTGCCCAATTTGCAATAACGTGAAAAGTTACGTCACATTCCAAACGCAGAAGCAAAAAGGATAAGACACTAATCAAAAAGAGATAACAGAATGTTATTTTTTTGGTTCTGTTTCCTGACATCAAAACTGTCTTAAATTTTGGATTACACAAATCCTTAAAGCAGTTACCGGTTCTGCATATACTCGAACCTTGAGGGTTGGGGACAGAACTGCGCCTACAGAAACAGAACCCACTTTTAAATCATTTATTAATCACTAGAAGGAGCAATTCAGATCAATCTTAAGTGTTTAATTTTATTGTGACAAGCTTTTACTAGAAAAAAAACACACTTGTGGATGAGTGGATCTAATCTAGGAAGGTGAACAACATTTACGCAATTATTTAATCAATAAGGCAAAAAAACATGTTTACAACTTTACATGAAGATGAGTATTTCTTAAGTGCCCATAAGAATGAGAGTATACACCAAAGCTGCTGCATTTGGCCATTGCATGTGCATATCATGCAAAATCAAACCTGTTGTGCCGTAGGGACTAATAACAGAGTGCGGTCCCAAGTTCAAATAAGGAGGAGCATTTTGGTTTTGACAATATATCCGCTAAATCCCATATCATAGAACAGTGGCACCATTTTCTGAACCATTTCAAATTGCATTAAATCCATAATTTTAATGAAGTTATTTCCTAAAGGCCTAAACTAACAAAACTCATTTTTTGATTTATTTGTTGCCGCCGAACTGATAAATCGTTCTAAACCCTAGATCTAAGCTAAAGATTTATGGGGATTAAGCTAATAAGATGGTAGGCGGAAACCCAATGGAAAACGAAACGATCATGATGCTTGAATGTAAATCCTGTTTGATTTTTGATTTTGTTTTCTTCTAAATAATTTATCTGCTAATTAACCTTTGTGTATTTTTTTTTGTCTGGGTGTGGCAGTACGCAGAAATGAAAAAATGGCCCTTGATATTTGGAACAAACTAGTAGAGGCTTTTAAGGTCGATCCGGTTAATAAACTTGTCATAACAAGTGAAGATCAGTTGAGATAAATGGGGTGTTCCAAATTAAAGCTGAGAACAACAAAATCTGTAAAGCAACTGAGACTACCATAGAGGTCCGTATGGAAGGGTAATGCCGATCTTTATGTATAAGACTGTGTTGAGAAAACTTGAGCATATTCCCAAAGAAGAAGTGGATTCAAAACAGATTCTACCCTTTATGATTTTGCTTATTTGGTCCAATTTATGATTACGTATTAGGGTTTGATGTGGAATCCTCCTTTAGTTTGGTCATTCCTTGGTATATAAAGCTATCACATTGTTTCGATTTAGCCAAAAAAACTCATCGATTCATGTTTAGCCCTTGTTTTATTACTCTAATTTGTGCTATATACCCTCTCCGTGTTTGATTTTGCTTATTTGTCTGACCTAATTTGGAAGCAAAGGTCTCCAAATTGCATCTCTCTTGCTTTTCGTTGCTGCCTAATGAACAAACACATAACTTTGTGTTCACCTTGATTCGGTTCTTAAATGTTGTTACCGTTCACATTCATAAAGTGCAAATCTTTCAGGGTCTAAGCAATTCCAGATGGCACTCCCTCCCTATGATCCCAATTTCACTTTCACAATGGCAGTGGGAGACAGCCAGGTTGAGTATGAGCATGACCATGAGCACGGTAACTTAGTTACTACTCTAGAACATAGTTTTTTTTAGGATACTTGTTTCACATTTGATTCCATTTGTGTGTTTGTCTTTGCAGATGAGTCTGTTTCTGCTGCAGTCGTTGCCGCTGATCTGATTAGCTCTACACGGCTTGCACTTAAGCTTGACAGTGTGCACACTGAGTACTCTGCTCAGTATCTCCTGGACAATGCCGCTGCCGCTGGTCACAAGCTCACTGTCAAAGAGTGCCTCGAGTTTGCCTTCAAGAATGGGATACCGAAAGCAGAAGACTGGCCACTTTTGGGATCTAGTGTCAAGCCCCCGCCATCGCACCAACCTGCTCTGATTTCCATGAGAGGAGAAGTGGGTGACGCTGATGATTTTGAGCAAGTACGTGAGTTGGTGAAGTATCAACCCGTTGGAGCAAAACTGCATGTGTACACTCCACACATTGAGGTTCAACAAGACGTAAGTGTTGGTGGTTTGGTTGCTCTGTTTAGTTAGATTCCAATGAGAGATGAATGACAATGATTTTGACTTGGAGATTTTTTGTTCATTTGTAGGGAATTTACTGTGGGCCCTCAGGTGAGGCAGCCAAATTTGTTGGACTTAGAGATGGGATCGTAGTTAAAGTGGAGAAGATCTATGGAAAGTCGATTGCAACAGTGAAGATATGGTACAATAAGAAGTTTGGTGTTTGTCAAAGTGGCTGTGAGCAGGATGTTTTACTTCTCCCATCTGGGCTTAGGGCCATCAGGTCTGCTTGTTGACTTTTGTGTCCCACGCCTATCTGTCAATTAAGCAAGAGAGCAAGAGTGATTTTATCTTAAATAAGTATCTAGGGAAACAATATGCTTTGCTTGGGGAATTTCTTTTGTTTGTTGTTCTAAGTTAAGAATGTTTCATGAGACCTTTTTTTTTTATTTTTATGCAAGTTAAACAAGTGTTGATCTCTACTTTCTCAAGATAAATTTTGGGATGATCGGTTATTTTTGTTAAAGTCAGTCTTGGCAAATAATATATAGACGACAAAACATGTTATTCGAATACGTAGTTTATTAGCTGCTAAGTTGGACCAATCCAAGATCAAGATTCGAAAAAATCATAAGCACTTTTTCGTGATGGGTTTGTAAAAAATACATACCATATTTGAACCCTGCAAGCGTGCTTCTTCAAGATTAATTCAACACAGAATATACAGGTTGCAGATTAAATGGTGACTTTTCTTGCAGGTGAAGGAACACTGTAGCTGAAAGCCAGAGAGATTTGTTGAGTTTCTGTTTCTCTTGCCGTGCATTCTAAGTATCAATCTCCACTCTGTTTCTTTTTACATTTGATCCACTTAAAATCCGGTTCCTTTTCCCAAAAGTCCAAAACTTACAAGTAATGGCGAATTGTCTTTTCCTCCTTCCATGGTTTTTCCCAAGCTAATTTCCTCTTTTCGTCATGGTGTGTTCTTTGTTTTTCTTCAATCATTTGTTTCTTAAACGTGTAAGAACACTTTTATTTCTCTTTAAGGATTTATTTCTTGAGGATATTGTTTTACCACTAACAAAAAGAACTACCCCTTTAGACAATCAAATTATTTTTTCATTCATGCATTAATCATGAAGATGACTTCTTCTAGAATCGCACATGGCTATTAAACTCGAATTTCATATCTCTAATTTGTCTAAGTTAAGGAGATTTGTTTGCTATAAAACAAAATAATATTTGAATACCAAAATAAATGATCTACCTTTCTTAAAATCATTCAAAGACAGTATCAACAGAATGAACGAAACACATTTTTGGTCGCTTTGAATACCTGGAGAGAGTGTCTATCCGTGGACTGCACCTCTCCCAAGGATTAGTCTGGACCCCTCCATAGACCTGAGATTTACCATGAGTTATATATATATAAAAAAAGAACAAAACACAACGTTGAGACTAATCTAAATATAATAGTAAACTCAACGCCTTTTGTTGTCATACATTTTCGTTTTTAACCTTTTTCTTATAACTGTCATATAAAGAGTTGTGTCTTTTTGAGTCGCATCTTTTCGCTTATAACAGTTAAATTGTTGCATTTTTTAGTGATACATTTTCAACAATATATATATGTTGTGTAAGATCATTGGATTCCTCAGTTACTAATTTTTTTTTCATCCTGTCCTAATACTTTTCTTACTTGTTTTTTCTACTTCTCTCATTTTATTTATTTATCCTTTATTAAATCCCTTTCTTACATCTTTAATTTTACTCCCTTTTCGCTATGGCTAATGCACAAATAAACAATTTAAAAACTGATTCAAGAAAGCTCTCATATCTGATGGCTTGTGAATCAATGTGGAGAAAATTTAAATATGAGAGTTACTTCAACATCCTTTACGTTCAAATGGAACTCGTTTTAAAAAATATTTGCAACCCCTTGCTTCAAATGGTAGAGAAGAAGTACTTTGGATTATTAATCTGTAATACATAACATAAGATTGGTGGTGGAAGTAGGACAACAATGGTGGAAGCAGAGGGATTGAAACAGGAAAGGGTTTTATTACAGAATAATGATTACGTTGTTTAGTATGTTCATCTCCTTCTGTGCACAGATAATGAAGAACAAAAATGTTAGTGCGGATTCATCCTCTAATGGCTCCTATGTTTCTTCTTCCTCGATCATATGGTATACAAGCCGTGTCAATGGAGAAGAAAACAACAAAGCAATTTTTGGTGGATAAGGCACTGAGGTTTGCTCCGGAGTTTGACTGACTTCATTTCTTCGAGAAGATTGTTTGTTCTTAAATATAATCCACAAAGNAAAAATTTTTTTTTTTTTTTTTTTTTTTTTTTTTTTTTTTTTTTTTGGTTTTAATGTTAAGAGGGCTACAAGCTACGAGCTACAAAAGACATAAGAAAACTAACCTTTACAAACTTACCCAAGAGGAACGCAACAAAAACTTATACTATAACGGATAAGAGATACAACCAAAATACAATTCTAGGAGAGAGGGGTTGCTATCCCTGGACGGGAAAGAAAGGAGCCTATCACGGATTCTTTCTTGTATTTATTAATTACGAATGTGTTCCTTAAAACCAAGGAAGAGCGATTGATTTTATTGGTTTCACAAGTTCTTAAAACCAGAATTTAGATTTTATGGTGGGTAGATGGGTTAAGAGGAGAGCCAAAATCAGTCATTGGTAAAAGAAACAGTCAATATTATGGTTCGTGGTGTGATGTGAATGTTCAGAAGAGCGGTGGAGTAAGCAGCATGCCGAGTATGAGAGGTACGGTGTGTTACATAGCACCGGAATGTGGCGGTGGAAGTGTGTTGTTTGAGAAATGTGATGTAATTTTGGGGTTCTGCTTTTGGTTCTTGTCTCGGGGAGACGTCTGTTGCAAGTGATTGCATCGCCTAAGGACGGATATGTCTGTTTTTATTTCGCCCAGTTATTTTCTAAAAGAAATTTTTTTAAATAAGTGATTTTATATACATGATATATGTTCATGTAACCTTCATGTTAATATATTGATTGTATATTTCTATAAACACTGGTATGCAAACTATAACAAAAATTTCGCGAAACATTATTCTTTATGAGCTTATTTTAATCAGCGAGGAAGCATAATTTCTGTTATCGTTTCGTCGCGATCAAAGCGTTGCACCTTTTATCAGTTGAGTTTTTTGGGTGATATTATGTTGATTTGTCATGGAATTCTTAATATCTAGGTATTTCTCAATGTCCAGCGGGACAAAAAAATGGTATATATGTTGTTTACAATTAATCTTATATTAGAAAAATATAGTTTTGAAAAGGGAAAAATTTCAGAAATACACATTTTTAGGTGTCAATTTTCAAAATTACACTTCTACAGTGTCAATTTTCAAAAATACAATTTTTCATTGAGTAAAATAACTCTAAACCCTAAAATATAAACTCAAACACTAAAATCTAACCTTAAACCTTTAAATTTAAACTCTAAACCCCAAAATCTAAACCCTAAGTAAGGATTAGTGAACCCAAACTTATAGATTAAAATTAGGAAAAATTGTAGTTTTGAAAATTGTTACACTAGACGTGTATTTTTAAAAATATAAGGGGTGTATTTATCAAAATTTCTCTTTTGAAAATGGATACCCTAGAGGTATAACTTTGAAAATGAACATTCCAAAATGTGTATTTTGAAATGCATTAGAATGAGTAAAAAAAATAACATTAATTGCTCTGTGAGATCAGTCTCGGGACAGATTACACTCTAATGTTGCTCGAGGAGAACCAAAGTGGCTCAGAGGCGTGTTTGAGAGTGAAAAGCTTTGCCCTGGAGTATAAGAAAACCCCTGCAATGTTCTATTTTGTAGACAAAGGTGTGTTTTTTCACCCGTCGTCCAGTTTCTAGACCGTGTGAACATTTATGTTCTTTTGCTCTCGGTGAGCTTTCAATACCAATTCAAATTCATTGAAAAAAAGAGAGTATATTTTGTATGTTCTCTTCTAATATAAGAAGGGTTACATTATACCTTTGAGAAAAGTAGGTGATCATGCAATTGATTTAGGAACAAAGAAAAAGGTAGTGGAATTAATCAGCCCAATTAGTAGAGACCTTTATTCCTAAGTATATGATAATTTATATTTCGTTATAAATCGAAGTCCAAATTTAGTATACGAACATTTGGCTAATCACGAGAATATATGAGTTTTTCTCCATCTCATTTGTTTAATTTCACATAATATTTGATAGTTATGACATTTTGTTAAATTCTTTACAACTTATTAAAAAAAAAAACTTTTGAGTGTTTTTCCTTAGAACATACCAAATGTCAACATATATTTATAAATTACATATCTTGATTAAAATAACAAATTCATGTACTATGAAACTTTAATCTAAATTTTGTTTTTCATAAATGTGAATTTACTACTCGAGCTATATATAAACATTATAATAGCGCCTGTAAAAATCAAAAGCCATTTTGTCCATCCCTTTTTTTTTTTTTTTGGTCCATCCCATATTCTTAAAATAATTCAAAAGCATTTAAATATAAACACATTGCATTATATGTATGATATCTTTCCGAAAAACAGTTTCTATTTATGGTTATTATAACATTGCTAATGTTTTATTATATAACTTAAAATGATATACATTATAAACAAAACTTAAAAAATATATTGATATAAAATGAGTTACCCCGCGCGAAATCGCGCGGGTTCAATTCCTAGTCATTATTAAGATCTATCTTGGAGCAGAACAAACAATCATGAGTGTTTCACAAATCATTGCCAGTTTTCTTATAATCCGACGTGTTATGCGTACTTCTTCTCCTTGATAACGGAATTCATGAAGTTATCAGGTTGGCTGCTCCATAGAAGTTGAAGTCTCCATGATCTCTGGGTTTGGAAACAAACAACGGAGTTCTACCAAACCAAACATCCGATCACAACACGACCTTCAAATGCTAGAAATATTATATATGATAACCAAAACAAAAAATGATTGACTCAAATAATAAACACGAATAACTATGAAGAAGCAAAAATAAATAAATAGATCGTAAATATTAAATAATAATTACTCAAGAACAAACCTAAACCCAGAATACATTGTATTGTTGCGATATAATGTGACCAATTAAACTTTAAAAATTTCTTTTTATTTTACATGGCAAAATCACTTTCATCTTTTTTTTTTGTTAGGGAAGTGAATGAAGCTCACATGTTTTGTTTCATTTTTCTCTTAACTTTTCTATTTATGTTGTGGAATCTTTTTGAATAATATTCATTACTTTATATTTCGGTTTAGATCTAAATAATGTTTTGATTGCAAAAAAAAAGAATATTGCTTGAATTTAATCGAAATTATATTTTTAAAGTTAAGTTTATGAATTTATTGTATGTCTTGATATTATGCAAAACATATGAAAAAGATTAGTATTATTTTTAAGCATATCCTTATACATTTATTTGATTATATTATTTCATAAGCTTGGTTTACGACAACAACATTCATTACGACCATAATTAGCACACCAGAATTGAATATAACCTAGTTTTGTACACAATCTCTCGCATCTTTTATCTTCACATAGTTCTTTGGAAGGGTAACATTCTACATCCCATTGCTTTATTTCATATCCTATTTATTAATAATAAAAAATTATTAAACCAATACAGTATGTATATTAATTGGAAAGACAATTTCATGTGCACAATTTGTAAATGGTAGTATAAGAATAAACCAATACCTGGAGTATTAACGGTTGTTGAACTGCAATGAGCAAAAGATATGATGAAAAGAATCATAAAAACAAATTTAATAAATTTCATGCTAAAATACATTTTTATGATATTTTCTTTTAACTTTCTTGATGAATTTTCTCAATTTATATTGGTTATATATATAGTAACACAAACGTAAAAGGTAATTTTCATGGTCAAATTTAATAAATAACTTAGCAAAAAAAAAAGGGATGGAAAGTAATATAATTTTCAATTTATTTACTTGTAGATATATAGCCAAAATATAACATTATCTTGACAAACAAGTAACACACACGTATAGAATAATTTTCTTACATAATTACCTTAAATATTGGAGATTTGTTATATATATATAGTAACACAAAACTTCGTCTAATGTTATATGTCATTTTCAATCTTGACTTGATCCCACACCCCCAATTTTTTTTTTTTTTTATATATATACATAGTCAATTGTGTTTTCCATGATTTTTTTGTAGCCTGGAAAAATACTAATTGTTATTCTCTCCACTCCATTCCAGGAACAAATGTAGTTCAAGAATTTTTGGTTTCAGAAAAAATGATGATATACTGTGAAGCAATTGATATTTGATAACATTGGAGAGGAGACATGCGTGGCGTAAAAGAGACTCAAAAACGACATACAGTTGGAAAGTGAAGTGATAAGATTGCATTTTTTCAAAGTTTTTGATCATAAAGAGAAGAGAGAGAAGTTTCAGAGAGGCAAAACAAAAACAAAAGCAAAAACCCTTCCAACACTCCACAAAATGCCGTCAGTCAACGTGCTTAACGTGGACAGTCACCTGCTCCCAAACGCTCTTCCTCTAGCACTTGCTTTACACTCGCCTGCTTTCTGTTACTCTTGTTTTCAATTTTTGTTTTTTGCCACGATATAAAGTAATTTTTTTTTTTTTTTTAAAGTAACTAAGTAACTTTTTGTTTTCGCGTCGGTCAATTTTTGTTATTGACACGATCGAGCTTCAGATTTTAAAGTCCGAAACTCGGCTTACACACAATATTTTGAACCGGATCAGAACTATATATAATAAATTGAGTACTTCAGCTGGTTTCTGTAAAGAACTTTCACCACCAAAAGGAAGTTTCCAAATTTGAGTACTTGATTTTCTGATTATTTTTTGTTGGTTTTAATGTTCTATTTTATATCAAACTGAACCCATTAGCTCCCTTAAAAGATTTACAAAAAATGAAACACTGTTAGTAAGCTAATGGGTTATCTTTTAGTATATATATATATATTTTATATCAAACTGAACCCAAACAATGTTGAATTTTTTTATATATTTTTTATAAGGATTGAATTTTTTATATTGTTCAACTTATTTCAATAGAAGGGATGATCCCATTTGACTTTTTTTTTTCTCCTCCAGTAATTCAAGTTTTCTTGTTTTGTGATAATGCAAAAGGACCCAGCAATTAGTGACACATAAAACAACATAACTGGATACATAAATATGGTCACTCGAATGTGCTCGGTTTCAAAGCTTGAAACACGAGAAGTCACCACCACACGTGTTCACTACCAAACTGATGAACTAATATAAGCATAACGTCAAACCAAATGCATATGCTTTTTGCTATACTCTACTATCTCCTTCATGTACGTACAAAAGACAAAACACATAGTATGGTACAACGTCAGTTGTATTATTGTATAGATAATGTATGGTGAAGAAATTAGACATCCTTCATCGGCTCAAAACCAGTCCATTTGATTTGGACACGTATTCTTCTAATATTGTTGAAGTAGAGAAAATGATTACAGAAACACATAATGAGAAACTAAATTAAAAAATTGAAGAAAAAACTGAGAAGTATATAAAAAAAAAAATACTGAGAAACCCAATTAAAAAACTCAATATTTTTTTTTTTTTGAGAAGTACCCAAAAAAGGAAGAAAGAAAAAATTGACATGTAGTATTTACATAAATTGTTTTCCATATATTACGTATTTATTTGCAATGGATCCTTCTATAAAAATCAATAAATGAAATCTGCTACTAAGTCAAATAAATCAAAGAAGTCAAATAAAACATTTTTTTTTTCTAGATTTATCTTTTAGTATATAGTAGTATATATTTGGAAAGAAATGTTACTTGGATTTTGGTTCCATCACTGGTAAGCTAGCGAGTGCGATTCCGGGAGCGTAAGCCACGCGCCGAAGTCGGGAGAGAAGAAGGCAGCTTCCTCCTTTGTCTTTAAACCCCCGTCCTCTTCCCGTGCTTTTCACCGCATAAATCCATAACCCCTTTTCCTTCTCCTTCGTTGAATCTCTCTCTCCTTCCTCATCCCCCATTTCGGAACCCTAACCCTAAGACAATGGCTGAACCAATCACGGAGGAGCCTCCACCTCCTCCTGCCCCCGATCCTAATTCCACCCTCTCTCCTTCCGACTTCAATTCCATCTCGATCCCTCCGTTCGACCAATTTTACCATTCCGGTTCCGATCAGGTCCCGATCAGTGAACTCATGTCCGATCTGGGGTTTCCTGTTGATGGCGACGGTGAAATCGAGCTCACTTTCGACGACCTCTATTTCCCCGGTGAGAACGAGACGTTCCTCATCCCTGTCAATGCCTCGAGCCAAGAGCAGTTTGGGGATTTCACGCCGGAGTCGGAAGGTTCTGGAATTTCCGGCGATTGTGTTCTCAAAGATGCCGATAACAACGGTATCAATCGATTGCCGTCCACTTCGGGCTGCTGCAACCGGGAATCTCCCAGGGACTCCGACGATCGATGCTCCGGTGCTGAGCGTAGCTCGGATCTACCGACTCCATTGTCGTCTCAAGGGTCGGGTAATTGCGGTTCCGATGTCTCGGAAGCTACAAACGAGTCCTCGCCTAAATCAGGAAATGTCGTGGTCGATCAGAAGGTTAAGGTGGAAGAAGCTGCTGCTGCTGCTGCTGCGACAGCTATTACCAAGAGGAAAAAAGAGATCGAAGAAGATTTGAGTGACGAATCGAGGAGCAGTAAGTACAGGAGATCGGGAGAGGATGCAGACGCAAGTGCGGTCACCGGTGAAGAAGATGAGAAAAAGAAAGCGAGACTGATGAGAAACCGTGAAAGCGCGCAGCTTTCGAGGCAGAGGAAGAAACATTATGTGGAGGAGCTGGAGGAGAAGGTTAGGAATATGCATTCGACTATAACGGATTTGAACGGGAAGATATCATATTTCATGGCTGAGAACGCCACTTTAAGGCAGCAATTGGGCGGAAATGGAATGTGCCCGCCGCATCATCCACCACCTCCGATGGGAATGTATCCGCCGATGGCACCAATGCCTTATCCATGGATGCCTTGTCCGCCTTATATGGTGAAGCAACAAGGGTCTCAAGTGCCGTTGATTCCCATTCCTAGGTTGAAATCACATAATTCCCTTGGATCATCCAAGGCAAAGAAGTCGGAGAGTAAGAAGAGTGAAACTAAAACCAAGAAGGTCGCCAGTATTAGTTTTCTGGGACTTCTGTTTTGTCTGTTTTTGTTTGGTGCACTGGCTCCAATTGTGAACGTTAATTACGGAGGAATTAGTGGTGCCTTTTATGGGAACTATAGGTCTAATTATGTTACTGACCATATCTATAACCAGCATAGGGATAGAGTTTTGGAAACATCTCGTAGTGGTGCTGGTACTGGGGTTTCGAATAGTAATGGGATGCATTGTGGGAGAGATTCTGATGTAGGACCAGGGAAAAATATATCTGCAGCAGAGAGCTCTGTTCCTCCTGGAAATGGCAGTGAGCCTTTAGTTGCATCACTCTTTGTTCCGAGGAATGACAAGCTTGTGAAGATTGATGGGAATTTGATTATTAATTCTATATTGGCGAGTGAGAAAGCCGTGGCTTCTCGAAAGGCTTCTGAATCAAATGAGAGGAAGCCTGACTTGGTGATTCCTAAAGATTATTCCCCTGCACTGCCTATACCTGACGCTGGAAAGATGGAGGATATGGCTAAGCATCTCTATAGATCTAAGACTGAAAAACAGAAAGCCTTGTCCTCTGGCTCTGCTGATGCTCTGAAAGACCAATTCAAAACAAAAGCAGCCAGTGGTGAAATGCAGCAATGGTTTCGTGAAGGTGTTGCAGGTAATCACTTTCTGTTCCATTGACTTGATTATGTAGGAAGACATTGTAGGTATACTGGTCCTTATCATATCTTTGTTCTCGACACTAGAACTATGGCATTGAACTTTTAAGTTAATCTCTGGTTAAGAGTAGATGCTAAAGTAACATGTGAAAGAGTGACTCATAGAGATTGAAAAGAGTAGATCAAGTGATCTTTAAAATCCTTCCCATACTTTCTTTTGGGATTGTCTTTTGGACTTTTGTGGTGAGTATTAAGTAACCTGTTCCCTTTATATGACACTATTGCAGGGCCAATGTTTAGCTCCGGGATGTGCACTGAAGTGTTCCAGTTTGATGTCTCCTCAACCTCTGGAGCCATTATTCCTGCATCTCCAGCAACCAACGTCTCTGCTGAACAAAGTAAGAACGCCACAGACACACACAGGCGAAAGAACAGAAGAACACTTCGTGGTCTTGCCATTCCACTCCCAGGAACAGATTTTAACTACACCAAAGAGCACCAAAGAAACAGCTCTAGCAAAGAAATCAAGCCCGCTTCATCAATGGTTGTGTCTGTGCTTGTTGATCCCAGAGAAGGTGGTGATGGAGATATTGATGGGATGATGGGTGGACCAAAATCACTGTCCCGAGTTTTTGTTGTCGTGCTTCTGGACAGTGCAAAGTATGTAACATACTCTTGTGTCCTTCCTCGATCAGGAGCTCCTCATCTTGTGACTACTTAAAAGACTCTTGAGGATCGAAACATGTTTCAGCAAGTCTTCTCTCCTTCAGCTCTGTATGTAACAGAATAAATAGCTGCCTGCTCTATGGTATCAAGTAATATATCCTTAGCTATACTATCACCGTTGTTCGGTTTTTGTTTCCAGATGTAGTAGAATCCGAATTACTGTAACTTTTTTTACTTTCTTATATATCTTTAATAAACTTATAACCTTAGAAAGTTATACTTTACTCATCAAACACATTGCAAAAGTCGGTGACAAGAAAAATGTATTATACAGAATAAACTGAAAATTCAACAAGACAAAAGTGATCAGTTTGCTGATTCCATGGTTTGAGCTAAGGGGGCGTTGGTAATAGCCATGGGAGGATTTGAGCCGCTGCTGCGTTCTCGGATCTCTCTGTATTCTTGGCAAATAGCACACAAGTGACAGAAGAAGTGTGTCACAAAATCTCCACATGGAGCCTCCTGCATCAAAGAATGTTACTTATCGGTTAGAAACAGCAATAATATTGATATCCAAAGATGTTGCAATTTGAGCCACTTTCTCTACCTGTAAATTGTACTTGGCTCTTAATGATCTGCGGTATCCACAAGCATAACATGACACAAAGCATCCCGGAAGACCGAGCAACACACCATTAGTAGCAAAGCAGCAGAGGGTGTTGACTAATGCCCATAAAATGCAATGGGTAACGCAAGGTCCTGCAAATGTTCCAGACCCCAACAACTCTGCGTTTTTGGCAAAGATGTAACACGGACAGAACAAACCTATACAACCTGTGGCATATCCAAAACAAACCGCAGTAAGTTCCCATGCTACTTCTCAAACCATTCTCTAAATGATGATCTTCTCAAAACATTTTTCTCCAAGAGCATAACAAGCAAATAAATTGTGACAACACCTAAATTAAAGTTTCGTCCCCATACTACTGAAAAAATGCCAGTTAGTTATGCTTCTATACAAAAAACAAAAAGCCTCTAGCATGAATTTTTAACCAGAACAAAACCAATTTCCTGAAAATTCAACTCAACACACAGATTTCGCAGCTCAATTCGTTATAGGCACCTTTAAAAAATTTGGTTCCTCAAGTAAAATCAAGGTATGGAGGACAGAGAGTAGCATACAGCTCTGCATATCGTCGAAGCATGCGCATATACCAGACGACCACAGTTTCGGACCATCTACTGTGCCTCCAGAATCAGCAACTTCCAGATTTGGAGTTGTGGTTACTTCTTCTGCATCAGCATCTGACTCTCTTAATGGAATGTAAGTCGGTGGCACGTATTGTCCTTTCTCTTTCATCCCAATGCTGAAAGCCTGAAACTTTACTCTCTTGAATCTAACGTTTTCAAGAAAGGACTTAACTTTATTACCTCAGAGCCTAAAATTAGACACGAAGAACAGATTAGTACTTTGAATTGCACAGAAATGAACACATCTACAAAAGTAAGAGCAGCTAAAATGAAAAAGGAAGCGAGAGGGAGAACATAAGAATAACGATTACAGCAAGAAGCAGAGACAAGAGGATCGGAGAGAAAAAAAAGGCGAACAAGACGAATCAGCGAAAACGGAAATTAGATACTAAAACTAAAATCAGGATACAGGTGAAAAGTCTTACCTGAGCTCGACGGAGATATTGGATTAGATTCGAGGTCCAGAGCTCACTTTTATTGAGAGCTGAGTTTCCTCGTTGATTTAGATAAAATAAAAAGTAAATTGACCAGGCCTGTATTCGGAATATTAATTAATAATCTGAAAATATTTTATTACTTAAAATTAAAATTCACATTAAACTATTTTTCAAAACCAAACAAATTTTATTATATGATTGTTTCTCCTTTCTAAAAGTTTTTAATTAATTCAAACTAGCAAAAAGCATAACTTAAAAGAGCATAGTTTCATTATTTAGATACTTAAAAAAGAGAACCTTTTCTTATGACTGAACGCTAAATTATGTATTCCATCATAAAATGTTACTTTGAAATTCTACAGCGACAGTATTTTTCAAAACAAAAACATGTCTGACGAAAATTCTTAATACTTACTTGTTTAATTTGTTTCGTTTGGTTTTGGGATACGAAAATATGTGTTGAACTAAGAACATAGTATTTAATTCGAAAAATCCTCCTCTTATTACAAATGTAAAAAGATCTCAGAGATTCTGAAGACATTATTTTATTTGTTTCAAAGATCAAATCAGATTCTACATGAAACACTCGAAAGATAATGAAAGGCATATAAGGAAACGATCTACAAAGATATCTCTCTACCTAAAGAAATTCGTCAATTTAGGACAAAACTTCATAAAACAGAAAAAGTGAAAAGAAAGAAAAAAAAGAAGCAAACTAAGAGAAAAAAAGGAAGCAAATCAAGAGAAGAAATGAAGCTAGCTGATGATGACGACGACGATGAGGACAAGTAATGGGTCAGAGTCAGACCTACTACTACTGTGTTATTCCAGAACAGAATCAGTTGAAATCCTTGAGTCTCTTCTTAAGCATATCCATTGATTTCTTCTTAGCAGTTTGCTTCGTGTTTCTGCTTGCAAGGCTTCCAAATATCCCATCCGCAGAATCCTTAAACTTCTCACAAATCGTCGCAACTTTCTTATAATCCAACGTGTTGTAGTTCCTCTCCCTGATCACTGGATTCATGAAGTTCTCCGGTTGGCTGCTCGACAACAGATTTATCAGCTGCCTCGCTTCTACCAAATAGCTTCTGAAGCTTCCTTCCTTGTAGATCTCGTTCAATCCCGTTAACTGATACCTCTCATCAGCAAAGGTTTCTATAACTCTCAGGTCATTGTTGATAGCCGAGACTGCGTTCGCATTGAATCTCTTGATGCTCTCGTTGAGGAACGCAGAGACGATTGAGTTTGCGATGTGCTCTAACGCTCCAACACCAACTTTGTATAAAGCATCCATCGGGAGGATCTGTTGAGCAGTTGACATAACAGTCTCGAGGTATATAACAACCTCGTTTATGAACTCATGGACGCCTTGTGGCGTTTCTTCTGTAGTCCAGTTAACGTTTTCCGTGAGGTTCATGAACTCGTCGAGCTTTGTGTTCACAACATTCAACAAAGCTAGATAAGCTTCGTCTCTCGATGTTTTGAGAACCACCTTGGCAGATAAACTTGCCTGAGGCCTTTCAACTGATCGGCTTGGGATACCGCAGAGTTGAGCTGCATGCCGGAGAAAATAATCGCAGGCTTTCTCAAGGAAAGATATGTTCGCTGCAATCTGCATAGCTTGAGACACTCCGATCCCATTGCTGCTAATCGTGTTGAGGATAACTTCGTTCAAGACATCGATCAAGATCTTGTCCAGGTACTTCTTCACGACGTTGAAGAAGCTTGTGTTCACCCCATATGTCAAGTAATCAACAGAGCCTTTAATGTATGATCTGATGATCCTGCAAACATCTGGTACCATGGAGGAGAACGGTGCGATGTATGTGAAAGCCGGCATTATGTCTGACGTCTGAAGGTTAAACGACAAGACGTTGCTCTCGTAGTCGGATTCTTTCTTGATTACCATCTGCTGATAACTGTCGTTTGAAATAGCCGTAACAATCTGCTGCCTACACTCTTCAAGAAGAAGCTCGTGGTATCTGTCTCGGCTTTTGTCAAGGGCATCAATGACTGGAGCCACTTCATAGCCATACTGTCTAAGAGTTGTACCAAGGAGGGTCACATAATCTTTAACCAAAAGCAGATGAGTAGGAGAATCCATGGTTGAAAACTGGTTGTCCAACACGGATACAATTTTGGCAACGGCTGCTTCCCACATTGTGTCAACTTGATCAGCTGACAAGAACCCTCCAGCCGTTCTAACCACCCGATCCTCCACGATAAAGTACCCTGCAATCTGAGCTAGAAACGTTTGGTATGATTCAACGAATGGCTGGACAGAAGAGATTTGCAGATCTGACTTGAGCTGCAGCTCCCGGTTCTTATAGTAATACTCACGGAATCTCTCTGGGACTCCAAGGATAGTGTGGATGTGATACGCTCGGTACAAAGGTGTCAGATCAATCTTCAGCACAGAATCTTGTTCAATATCTTCAACATCTAAGGTATACGCCGATTCTCCCAACCCACCAACGTTCTGTTCCTCTGCTTTCCTCTGACGTTCCACCGTTTCTTCTTCCTTCTGGCGAACTGAAGCAGTGAAGCCAATAGCAGTCTGTCCAATAGCTTTAGCAGAGCTCCTGATGTGAACTAGCCATTCATTAAACTGGCTGCACACCTTCTTCTCGACATGCGACTTGATCACCGGGATCCTCCTCTCTATGATCAGCTTTAGAACCTTAACAGGGATAATCTGCAAGTAGTTCTTCTCAATCAGATCCATGGTCTTCAAGGCCGGGTAAAACTGGCCTTCAGATACGTAGTTATTACATTTAAGGCACAGATCCAGCGCTTGGACGCAGATCTTCGACATTTTAATAGCTTCAGTCACATTCTTCTTGACTGCGTATGATTCCAGAAGATCTTCCAGCTTTACCAACAAGGCAGTACCAACTTCTTGCAATCTGAAATTATCACTTGCAAGGTCGCTTTTCAGCTCCTCAGCGTCAACCAACACACCACGGAGCTCGTCAACTGCGACAATGAATTCTTCGTAGTGAGTCTTGCATAAGTCCTCGATTTCAGCTTCTTTCTTCTTGACAACATTCTTGAGTTGGTGAACAAGAGGCTCAGGGCGTCCCATCTCAAAAGCATGCCTAACAAGAGGACCAACGTCGTCTCCATTCCCAATCAATGTTGCAAGAACTAAATCTTCTCCTGTATCTCCATTCTCTGTAACAGTCCTCCTTTTTGGTTTAGCCTCCATCACTCTGAAAAAAATAAGATTACAATCAACCCAAATCCAGTTCATGTAACAGCTACACAACAAAACACCAATTCATATCTAAGAACCAAATTTCAGTGAGATTCATCAGCAAGCACAACAACCAAGATAAGAACCGGACCCAGTGAACCAAATCTGAACAAAATGATTTGCAAAATCGAGAACAAAAAGTATATATCTTGTTTGTTTAAAGACTCTCAGAGCCCATAACAGGAATGTAAAAACAGACACTTTGGCAGAATAACACAGAGAATGAGAATGTAAAATCCAAAATTGGGAAAGAATGCAAACAAATGTCTAAAATTGGCAACTCAAAGTCACAGAGGAGAAAGAAACAGGATCCAGTATCTAAAACAATCCACAACGACAATGTTGATGCATTCGAAGGCGCCTTAATGAGAAATCAACATTCACAATATCAAAATTTCAACAAATGGTACGACTGTGAGATCATCAAACCCATTGGGTGGTGAATGGAAATGGGGTTTTAGTCAATCGACAAAAAAGAAGAAGAAGAAAGAAGAAATCGATACTGACCGGCGGTAAACGAATCGATGGTCTACGGATTAAGAGGCAGACGCAGGGAACGAGAATCGAAGATGGGTTCGACTATGTGATCGCTTGTTCGAGGAGATTCGGAGAAGGAGAAAAGCCAAAAAAATTTATTTCTTCACTCATTTCTTTTTAGCTCAAAATTATTAGAGAATAGAAAACCAATANAAGTTACATTTTTTTTTTTTTTTTTTTTTTTTTAACATCAGTTTACATTTCTGTTTATTATTACAATATTTCTAAAATCAACCATATTTTCACAAAGGGTGTATAACTCTTGTTGTAAGTTGTGATAAAAAATTTAAATACATAATAACTTACGAAATATTAAGGAGACTTTAAAATTTTGATCTACTTTAGATTTAAAAGTCATATAGTCCAAATCAAAATCATATTTACCTTTGAATTATCTGTTTTCTAATTTAAACATCTAAATTTTTGTAGAAAAAACAAACCTTTTTGGTCTAAAGTTCTAGGGGAAAGTTTTTAAAGACGGATTAGTTATAATGTACTTGACTAACGTGCATAGAAGATAGGGTATCTTTGCAAAATGGGGTATGTGAATGGCAAAATTAAGAATCAGGTAAAGTTAATTCTTATTTAGTTCTCTCAGCTACCAAATGACAGAAATGTCCTTTTAACTCAAATTTAAGATTCAATGTATGTTATATAGTTAACAATTACGTTAACGGAAACACAAAATTAAATGTTTTTAATAGATAACTGTTTGATTACTATGCTAATAAATATTTTAGCATGATAAATTTGTAATATGTTAACTATGATAACTATTTT
>OVBJ01000782.1:0-42044 GCA_900406535.1 Noccaea bulbosa | reverse complement strand
CTGCTCTGATGTAGTGAAGATGGTGTCGACACCAGAGGAGTGGCCTGCTTTTTCAATTTTGCTGGACGAGATAGATAACTGTAAGCGAGAGTTCACATTCTGTTCGGTCAGACATATCCCAAGAACCAGGAATACGAGGGCAGATAAGCTAGGACGGAGTGCTCGAGATCTACCCTACAATGTGTATTTCATAAACTCTACTCCACCGGCCTGGATTACCGGCCCGGTTTAAGAGTATTTGCTGCTGTCAAAAAAAAAAAAAAAGATTAAGGTCTTGATTGGAAAGGACTTTGATTGTTAATTTTATTTTAAAAGTGACTTTAAAAACTGTAACTTTAAAAGTGTAAAGTTGTGGCTTTAGAAAAAAATAAAAATCATATTTTCTGGCTTTTAAAATAAGCCAACGATTTGTGAAGGATAAAGGAAAGAGAAGGCTGTGAGAAATTTAAGGAGGGAGTTAATGACTTTTAAGGCTTTAGAACTAATAAAGTGTGATTGGCTAAAATATGATTTTAAAAACTTTAAAAAATTTCTAAAGTTCTTAAAGCTTTCAAAACTAAATTGCCACATCAGTACCTAAAGAGTGGGAAAAAAAAGGGAAAACTGAATGAGGCATAATATGTCTATAGGGGCATAAGAGATGATATCTCTCAATTTTGTCCAAAGCTCTCTCTTCCACAATGTTCACGGACTCATCAGCTCCAGGAATGGACCCGGATTTACCCGAATCCGAAACCCGACCCGAATTCAATCCCTCATCCGCTGATTCCACGGCCACTACCAATTCCGGCAGCGTACAAACCACCATTGCAGAACCCATCGAGGCAGAGGAAGCTAGACCTGAAGCGACGACATTCGAATCAGCCGCATCGCAAGTCACAGCCGTCGCCGATCTAGCACCGGAACAATTCAATTCGCTCGACGAGTTGACTCACGATCTCGGCTCGCTCCACGAGCTTTCTACCCGCGGCTCGTGGGAAGCGATCCTCGAGAAAATATCTCAAGCCAGAGCCCTCTTCCTCCTCACCAAGCCTCACGAGCATCTCACCTATCTGACTTACCAAGTCATGGCTCTCGCGAAGCTACGCCGCTCCGATGAGGCTGCTCACGAGCTTAACTCCTTGCACGATTTCGACGGCACGCATTACAGGTACGAATCGTTCCCTGAGATGTACCCAAATCGGAAAGGATCCATGGTCCCTTTCTCTCTTCGGTGGCTCTACGCTTTGATCCCGACTAAGCTCGGTAATCGCCAGGAAGGTCTCGACCGGTTATACACTCTGCTTGATTTCGTCCGCGATCGAGTCAAAGAGAAAGAATCCCAGAATTTAGATGGATCTGTGGAATTGTGGAAGAAAAGAGAGACATTTGTGATGAGTTGCTTGCTAGGGTTTCATTTAGGTCACAAGGAATTTGGGATCTCTCTGGAATTGATGAAGGAATTGTTAAAGCGTGATCCGTCAGACCCGGTTATGATTTCGAAGCTAGGATCTGTGCAAATGCAGTTTGGTGACATAGAAGGAGCAAAAGCCACGTTCAATCGAGTCGAGAAGATGTTGAACGAAGGAAAGAGCAATGCTTTACTGAATGAAACGCAGTTCAAGAACCTTGTTGGTAGGAACAGGGCCCTGGTTCATGTTGTGGCCAAGGACTATGTTGCTGCTGTGAGAGAGTACGAAGAATGCATCGAGAGAGATAACTCGGATGCGGTCGCGGTCAACAACAAGGCGCTTTGTTTGATGTACTTGAGAGATCTATCGGATGCGATTAAAGTGATGGAGAATGCGTTGGAGAGAGTTCCGACCGCAGCTTTGAACGAGAGCTTGGTGGGGAACTTGTGTAGTATGTATGAGCTGGCTTATGTTAAACACACCGATGTCAAGCGGACGTTGAACAATTGGATTGCGCGTGTTGCTCCTGATGACTTCGATTCATCTTGTACCAGAATCTGAGGTATTGTATATGTTCTTCCATTCTTGAATGAATCATTTCATGTCAAAGAACTGATTGGTAATGTTATGAATTATGATTACTTGGATAAATAGACAAGTCGTAAGAATCATGAAGGGTGATCTAGTTTAAATAGATCAGAGAGACGATCATATATCTGAATCACCTAAAGTTTAAACCCGCTGTCCAGACTTAGTTACGTGTTCTTCCTAGTATGCAGATTTCAGATTTCAAATTGATCGTTTTTCGCATTCAGAATTGCAGATTTCCAGCTAAGCAAAGGTGATTAACCAAATACTCTGAGTCTTTTTTGATGAAACAAATCAAATGATCTTAGTCTTGCTGGGTTTGGCCTCGGCTCGAGTCTGTGTTGATGCGAGTACCAGGTGCAGATTTGTTGTAGTTTCTACTGTAAGCTAGCGGATGGTTGTTGGCCCCAAAAACTTGGTAACTTTCTTGCATTCGGTTTCTTCATTTTCATCTTCTTAATTATGACGCGTTTCTATCACACATATTGTTAATCACTAATGAAGAGCGTTTGTTATCTCTACTCTTCATATACAAAGAGATTTTGGGTTGATCGACGACTATTTAAAGCAATATATCTTGAGTGTTTCGAGTTTAATATTTCCGTTTTAGAGATTAGATCATTGATTGGTTTGTACTTATTTGTTACCACTTACCAAGGTCAATACTTTCAGCTTTTCTTGAGTTGAGTACAATGAAAAACACTTTGAAAATTATGTTAGAAG
Source organism: Noccaea bulbosa (assembly GCA_900406535.1). NCBI lineage: Eukaryota > Viridiplantae > Streptophyta > Magnoliopsida > Brassicales > Brassicaceae > Noccaea > Noccaea bulbosa. Next base: position 39,342 of record OVBJ01000782.1, on the reverse strand, counting down.
AAATCCTATCATAGGTAAAACATAAAAACTGTTATAGATTTCCCCAAAAAATAAAATAAAAACAGCATATCATATATAATAGTCTCTAAAACGAGTACAATGGATCATCACTTCGGTTTTAAAACAAATGTGCGTGTGACTTATTAAAAAAAAAAAAAAAAAACAACGGAAAAGGCTAGGCCAAAAGCATACGGTTGATCATGCCGAAAATTTCTTACAACGCACGGGGCTATATGACACAGGGACGGTACACACAATATCAACCCATTCAATTTGACCATGAACTTCACCATCGATGCTCCTGTCAAGCAATATCACAGCACACCATATTTTCTTGGTTTTATCATGACGAGAGGATGCAGGAGTGTCCCAAAAGATTACGAGCTTTCCACCATAAGTACCAACTTCAACATCATTTATAAAATACGCTTCAAGTCCAGTCAAACCGTTGACAATTCTCCACTCGTCTGACTTAGTGTCTTTCCACCAGCATATTTTATTCGCATAAGCGTACCTTACATCCTTTACCACACAAATCTTACGCAATATCTCACCCTGTTGTAATCTCTCACGCGAGCTTTGCTTGACATCCCATTTACTTTCGTCTACAAAGTAAACATAGATCTTCTTCTTGTTCGTGACATAAATCTTTCCATCCGCTACTAGGAATCTATTTGAAGAAAACCGGACCTCAGGGCCAGGGTCCGGTAAAGGTTCCCAAGTTTGAGTCTCTATGTCGAAAACCTCACCCCAATGCGTCGACTCATCAGCTCTACACCCTCCCATTACATATATTTTCCCACCGTGGACGCACATAAGGGCTGGTTCCCTGCGAGCCATCATCATGCTAGGGGCTACACGCCTCTCGCCAGTCAGCTCGTTTCTGACCCACATAGCCGACGATGGGGGAAAGTTACCACTGTGGATCGTGTATATTTCTGAACCAACCCTTGCGCTCATTACCAGTGGTACGCGAGGACGATAGGAAGACGGCACCGGAACCAATAAATTTCCAGTAGACTTGTCTTGATCAATCATGCATTGGTTTAGGGTTTGATTATCAGGTTTTATCCAGAGACTATACCAGATGAGGCAAGGATCGGTGGGATTGGTGCGCGATTTTAGACAGAGATAAACACATTCTTCTTCAGTTTTAAGTTGGCGTCGTACCTTGTAGAGCTTATCGGAGCGGACAAGCCTGCGAAAGCTAGTGGAGACAAGAGAGAGATTTGGGTAGTACGAATTCGATATGAGAGCCAAGCAGGTCGAAACAATGTCCTCCGGTAGTGATTCAAACGACGACGAAAGTGGCGGAGACGGCGACGGAGGCCGTGGAGGACACTTTGACTTGTTCGCTGGTTTTATCTTTATGAGCTTACGAAAAAGTTTACGGAAAAAAATCTTTATGAGCTTCATGGGTGGCGCTTTGCTAGTAGCTAAATTGGTGTTAACTGTTAACTGTTAAGAATGTACGACTAGGGTTTTCCTATATACTATACAAATAGAAATTAGCTTCCTTTACAAATTGAATGTGCCCGATATAATATCTAACCCCCTTGATTTGGCTAAAATATTAAAATTGACCCTCATTTAAAGACATCCATTGAAATTCTCTTTTAACAGTTTTCCTATAGTTTTGAATAAAATTGCCATTTTAATCTTCAGGCGGTTAAATTTTATCTTCACTTCACAACATACGGATTGGAGACGCGGAGAAGTGGCCAGGTTCTTTATGTGTTTGTTCTGAACAAAAAAACAAAAAAAAGTTTGGGGGAACTTGCTCATCGTTGATTTTTTTTACCGACTAAGAGTTGTGGTTTCATGTCGCGTAAATCCCAAAGAACCACAACTTTCCCATTATAGTTAGCTTGAAACATGTTATATAACTTGGATAAATTGCGAAGTCTTAAGATTCATGAAGGGGGATCTAGTCTAGGCAGTTGATAAGAAAGACAATGATCTGTGTGAATCACCTAATTAAAGCTTAAACCTTTCTTTTACACTGTGCATCAAAAAGTATGTTGTATGTTTTGGTATACATTTTTGAATGCGAAAGCAATAATTGGTTCAAAACTTAATGCCGCTAGTCCATGAAACAGTATTGTATTGAGGTACGCTAATTGGTCTTTTTTCGCATTCAAAATTGCAGGTTTCCAGCTAAGCAAAAAGGTGATTAAGTCTTCTTTGGTGAAACAAATCAAGGATCTTAGGTCTAGCTGGGTTTGGTCTCGGCTCGAGTCTCTGATGATGCAGAGTACCGGTTGCAAAATTGAGGTAGTTTCTATTGTAAGCTAACAAATGGTTGTTTCGCCAAAACACTTGGTAACTTTCTTGCATTCGGTTTCTTCATATTCATACGGTTTTTGTTTCTCATTGTAATTTATCTATTAGAAATCACAATTGAAGTTTCCGTGTCTTGTGAAAATTAATACAACACAATATGGGGGCAACAACATTATAATGATTTAATACAGTAATGAAAGGAATCAATTCTCTTATAATACGAATCTACGTACCAACAACAATTTCAGAACGATCCATTTTTTAATTGGTGTTAGATAAAGGAAAAGTAAAGATTCTTACGTACCCTACACAGCAAAATTTTCTCCATGAAGCTAAATAACCGTAACCTCCAACATGAACCTACAGTTAACTTGCATCACAAATAAAAAAATATCCACAATATATACACCCACTTAGGTAGGATCTACAAATCGATTAAAAAAAAAACCAAAATTTGATATGGAAACCCAAACGTTTCCAAACGAAATTGTCTTCTTCGATCTAGAAACAACCGTACCAAACAAACCGGGACAACATTTTCACATCCTAGAGTTCGGTGCGATCATCGTATGTCCAAGAAAACTCGAGGAGCTCTCAAGCTTCACAACGCTTATACAACCCAAAGACTTGTCGGTGGTCTCGGTAAGGTCGTCTAGGTCAGATGGGATCACGAGGGCTAAGGTCACGGACGCACCAAGTTTCGAAGACGTGGCTGAGAAGATTTATGGTTTATTGAACGGTCGGATTTGGGCAGGTCATAACATTAGGAGATTCGATTGCGTTAGGATCAAAGAAGCTTTTGCTGAGATCGGTAAGGCTGCGCCTGAACCCTCAGGGATCATTGATTCTTTGGGGTTATTAAGCAACAAGTTTGGCAAAAGAGCTGGTAACATGAAGGTACCATTTCCAAGGAAATTATAAGACACAATGTATATTTAAAACCGGAATTTAATACTAATGAAACTTGGACAATTTTAAAGATTATATATATTGAAGGTCTTGTGGATTTAACAAGCTTAATGTGTATTATGTTGTAGATGGCGAGTTTGGCTGCCTATTTTGGACTTGGAGTGCAAAAGCACAGGTAACTACATTTTATGTTTGTGTATAAGATAATTGTAAGTTAATTACCATTTTTGTTTTTGGATAAAATTAACTACAATTTCTAAACAATTATACACACACATATGTCTATAATTGCAGGAGTCTCGATGATGTTCGAATGAACTTAGAGGTCCTCAAGCATTGCGCAACCGTGCTTTTCTTGGTATGTCGTCTTGTCATTATCTCTTTACTTTCTTTTTTCTTTATCTTAAATTTCTGTTTTTTCTTATAATTTCAAACATCGAATATGTGTATATATATACGAAAATAGTTCATGTTTATATTTATACGGTCCCATAATTATACAGGAATCTACACTTCCCAATCAATTGGAAGGAAAATGGCAAAGCTCTTCAAAGATCATGACAAGAAGTCGAAGTAATTACCAAATAGCCCAAAGGGCAATGCCTTACCCGACGAGTAGTCTTAGGAAGGTATAATAGTTTTCTTTCTCTCCAAATTATAACGAATTTAAATTAAGGTTTTTAATTTATGTTAGTTTATATGTTCTTGTTTTAAATTAATACAGATGTCAGAGAATGTGAAGAATCTCTTAAGCAAGGCTCAAGGCAATCAAACAATCCAAAGCTTGATTAAACATTCTCATTCTTTGCTGAAATGATTTATGCATCCCTCGTGGATTTTTTTTTTTTTTTTTTTGGAATATGAATTGAATTGTTTATACTTTATACTGCATATTTGTATTTGCCTTCATTGACTAGATTAGTATATTACCCAAAACTTCATAATACAAAAATATTGTATGATAATATCTTCTTTTTTTTTTGGTAAAATAATATCTTCATAATAGTATACGAGAAACTTTGTGGTTCCTAGTTCCTACACAGATCAACATCATCTATTTAAGATGGTTAAAGAGTGGAAATAAGAAGAAGAAAGTGAAGTAAAGAGAATTATGTGGCGTGGAGAAATATAGAAAAAAGGTTTTAGAAAGGGGGACAAATTATCAATTTACAAACGTACGTATGGCCACAACCATGGCTATCAAGCTTTTTACAAAGCTATTCAAAGATATATATGTCCAAAATACCTGTTCATAGTTTCTCCATCCTCCATTAAAATAAAACTAAATAATTAATTTTTGGATGAACTATTTAAATATTCTTATCGATTACAGCACTGTATTTTTTATTTTATTATTATTATAAATTACAAACTAAATTTTACTTCATTTATTTTTATTTTACTTCTGAGGTTTTATTAGTAAATCGACAACTGACACAAAGTTGGCGATCAAATATTAATATAATTTTAAAACCGAAAGCTAACGGTCTAAATAGATACAAACTTCATAACTACTTGCGAATAATTTAACGAATACAACCTCGGAATCAGAAACTGAAAAAATAAATAAAACAAAAAACACTTAAACAAACAATACTATTAAAATGATTACTGACTCAAAATCGGCGATCTAAGTTAATATAATTCCATAACTGAAAATCAGCAATTTAAACGGATACAAACTTCATACTATACTTGCAGACAGGTTAACAATACAACTTTGGAATCGAAACCGACAAAAAAACAAAGAAACATTTAAACAAAAAATAAAAGTCTAACTAAATTGAATCGCAACAAACGAGTTTGAATTGATAATTTTTTACCCTTTGCAACAATAAACCCAAAGATTGAAGATCTAAAAGTGGTGATACGAGCTCTATAAACAAATCACACTCTCAATCCTTGATTATAAAACATCATTTGTTATATATTGTATGGATTGAAGACGCTAACAATGAAACTGTTTAATATGATATTTGAATTTTGCAATGATAAACAAAACTAGTATAATTTGGTCACTCATCATCCGCTAAAAATATTCACCTCGAAAGCATCGGAATTTTTGAAAATAATATATTCATAGTATCAATTTTTTATAGAACTGTACGATCCACCCAGAATCTCCGAAAAAAAATCACAGAAATGTCCCGAAACGGAAAAAATAATAATAGCATACAGTATGTGACATATGTACGCTTCTCGCTTCGTAATTCACGCGTCAAAGCAAGTTAATAAGATTCCATGGAACCCACCTAAACGGAGACAAAAACGGTCGTAGGTTGCTTTCAAACGACCGTTAAAAGAATCGTTAACTGTTTCACGCGCCAACATTTGAACGTGATACCCACGTTGACAACGTCGCAGCTAACTGCGGTGCGTGTTTTCCACTCCTCCGCCTCCATAAGTATGAATCACAGTCATTGAACTTAACTGTAACGGCAAGAACGGTCCCATCTGTGACGAAACACTGTCGTTTCACTGAGTAAGAGTAACGGAAGTAACTAACGCACGCGCCCCACCCACACCGAAGAGGCGACAAAACTTTTCTAATTACAAGACGACGCCACGTGTATGGGACCAGGATTCCGACGTGTCCCTCTTTTTTATCTCCGCGCCTCTCACGTGTGAGACCCACACGTGTGGCTCACTGTACTTAAACCATCACGAGCTCACATGCATTGGGTAGGAGGGACCACCAAACCATTCAAGCAACGCCACGTGTCTCTCGCCCTTGCTCTGTTTCCCTATAAATACTTGGTTGATTAGAGAAGCACAAAACTCACCCAAAGCGATCAAACAAAACCGAGAAATAAATTCATCATTACTATATTGTCGGGAAAAATGTTCATTGAGAGCTTTAAAGTTGAGAGTCCGAACGTGAAGTACACAGAGAATGAGATTCATTCGGTGTACGATTACGAGACGACGGAGGTTGTTCATGAGAACATTAACGGTGCTTACCAATGGATTGTCAAGCCAAAGACCGTCAAATACGATTTCAAAACCGATACTCGTGTCCCCAAATTAGGGTAAACGATTCTCTTAAAAGTTTTGATTTTTGATTCGATTCCTCGATCTCTCCGTCGAAAATTTATCTGGGTTGGTTTTAGATTCCTAAAATTTCCACATTTGACGATTCGTTTTTTTTTTGTTATGTTCTTAAAAGGGTCATGCTTGTGGGTTGGGGAGGAAACAATGGATCCACTCTCACCGCCGGTGTGATTGCGAATAAAGAGTGAGTCCTTTTTGATCGAATCCGTGAAATGAAATTTTGGTTTTTGTCGGAAAATTAACGAATAAAACGAAAATAAACAGAGGAATCTCGTGGGCAACGAAGGACAAGGTGCAACAAGCGAATTACTTCGGGTCATTAACTCAAGCATCATCGATTCGTGTCGGATCCTTCAACGGTGAAGAGATCTACGCTCCTTTCAAGAGTCTTGTTCCAATGGTTGGTTTTTTTTTTTTGTTTTTTGTAAAAAAAATCATTAAAACAAAAATCTAGACAGTTTTTTTCTTAATTTGTGGACTATTGTTTGGTAACAGGTGAGTCCGGATGATGTTGTGTTCGGAGGATGGGACATAAGTGATATGAATTTAGCAGACGCCATGGGAAGAGCCAGGGTTCTTGATATCGATTTGCAGAAACAGCTCAGGCCTTACATGGAGAACATTGTGCCACTCCCTGGGATCTTCGATCCTGATTTCGTCGCTGCGAATCAAGGGTCTCGTGCTAACAACGTCATCAAAGGTACCAAGAAGGAACAAGTCGACCACATCATCAAGGACATGAGGTAATCATATTTGTGATTAAAATATAGAGTTTCTTGCTTGTTAAGACAAATCTCCTCTGGTTTTTTTATTTTTGTGTGTGGTGTTGAATCTTAGGGAGTTTAAGGAGAAGAATAAGGTGGATAAGCTTGTGGTTCTATGGACGGCTAACACAGAGCGTTACAGCAATGTGGTGGTCGGGCTAAACGACACAATGGAGAATCTCATGACTTCTGTGGATAGGGATGAGTCGGAGATCTCTCCTTCCACGCTTTATGCTATTGCATGTGTTCTTGAAGGCATCCCCTTCATCAATGGAAGCCCTCAAAACACCTTTGTTCCAGGTCTTATTGATTTGGCGATCAAGAACAATGTTTTGATCGGTGGAGATGATTTCAAGAGTGGTCAAACCAAGATGAAATCCGTCTTGGTTGATTTCCTTGTTGGTGCGGGAATCAAGGTTTGTTTGAACTTGTATATCAAGTCACCTTTTTCTTGTTACTGAAGAAACCTGTCAAAAGACTTTGTTTCATTGATTGTGTGTGTTTTTGTTTTTGTTAAACAGCCTACTTCAATAGTGAGCTACAATCACTTGGGGAACAACGATGGAATGAACCTTTCAGCCCCACAGACATTCCGCTCTAAGGAGATCTCGAAAAGCAATGTCGTCGATGATATGGTTGCTAGCAATGGTATCCTCTTCGAGCCTGGGGAACACCCTGACCATGTTGTTGTCATCAAGGTAAAGCTAGAAACCGAACAGACACTCATAAGCTTTTTTGCCCATTGATCTAAATGTATGTGTTTGTTTTTGTAGTATGTGCCATATGTTGCAGATAGCAAGCGAGCAATGGACGAGTACACATCAGAGATATTCATGGGAGGGAAGAACACAATTGTGATGCACAATACCTGCGAAGACTCTCTCTTAGCTGCTCCGATCATCTTGGATCTTGTTCTCCTCGCGGAACTCAGCACCAGGATCCAGTTCAAATCCGAGGGAGAGGTTCGTGACTTCACCAAGCCGTTTACTTACTTAGGTTTTTCGATTGGACCCCGGTTTTGAGGTTACGATTCGTTTTTTTCTTTTGGCAGGGGAAGTTTCATTCTTTCCATCCGGTGGCCACCATACTCAGCTACCTCACCAAGGCACCGCTCGTGCCGCCGGGAACGCCGGTGGTTAATGCCCTGTCGAAGCAGCGGGCGATGCTGGAGAACATTCTTAGGGCTTGCGTTGGTCTGGCGCCGGAAAACAACATGATCTTGGAATACAAGTGAACATGAAGCATTTAAGAATCTTCAATTAGCTCATCTCATAATATGAGACTCGTGTTCCTCTGTTTGGGTTTTTGTGTTACATATCTGTTACATTATTAATGCTTGTGTTTTCAGAGGTCAAAGAGCTTTTGGTTTGATCTTTGTTGGGTGTGAAGTAACTTGTTTTTGTAGCAATCGGTTGGACCATCATTTCGTAACCGCTTTATATTTCGGTTTCATATGTAAACAGCTTTATTTCGAGATGTTTAATCATGGTCTCGGACCTCTCGGTCCAATAAAATTTGTCAATTTTAATACTTTATTATATTTTATTGTAGTTGGGAACATTCGATCAAGTTATATGTAGAAAATGGCAAGCAAAAAATATTCGAAACGTATTGGTCTTTTTACATTATATATATTCGTATTTTCAAAGTGTATAATATGGACCAATTCTTGATTCAAAAAACCATTATAAAGAGAGTTTAATATATTTACATTCGATCATGGATGGCATCATCAGTGACCTCAATGAGTAAAGAAAAGAAAAAAGATAGAGTACCAAGTGAATCTAGTTATTTCCCTTTGATTATATAATTGTTGACACTTAAACTAACCAGTAATTAGTAAATAAGACAAAATATGATGATGACTCCTGAAACTCCAACAACTAAGCCTCGAAGTTTGGAGTTCAGAAGACGAGTGAAGAAAAAACAAAATTATATAAATAAACTATAGACTAATTATAGACCTAATCCCATCTATTAGCTACTGATAACAATCCATTTCCATAAAACCATTATTTTTTAACATCTTCTAATCTTCAATTATTGAGCAACTAGCTATAGATAACTTTCTTGCTTTGTTTAAAGTGTCTTGTTATAGCTATTTATATGTTTTGAAATAAACAGCGTTTTATATTGTCAATAATTTTAGTTTTAATTTATCAAAATAAACCTAATTTACCCATAACTCAAGACTAAAATTTGAAAAAAGAAAAAAATTAAAGAATTATTTGCTTTGGTAAAATTAAAGAATTATTTCTTCAAAATAAATTCAATTGGTTATCATCATAACTAAGCTTTCATCGGGGGTGACGTGCATTCGCATTAGTTTACTCTACACCTTATTATTAATTATCAGACGCTTTCATCGTCACGAGACGGTGACTTCCATTTTAATTCCACTATTTAGACCTTTTTCTAGATTTCTACCAAAGATTTCTTGACAAAACCATTCATACTGTTACTATTCATGTACTATCCATAAAATACGGCAAAGGATGTGACTTTTTGATTTTGAACATTGTACTTTTATCAATATATATCTAATTACCGTGAGTTGCATGTGGTGTTGAGATTTCTTTGATCATAGTAATAAGAGGTTCGTGGTGCGCTTACTTCAACTTTCACTAGTCCTTTAAAAATACATAAAAAATAATAGAAAAAGCACATCCTCTGACGAAATACACCCAAATTTATAAAAGAGACAAATTAAGTAGTGCGAAACTAAAATAATACTATGCAGGAGTGCAGGACATGAAAGGATGGATCCATTTCAGTTTTTTAAAGATTTAATTTTTACATAATGATAGTAATTAATATTTAACAGCAACAGTCTCAAGTTACACCACATACAAACTTAATAGTAAGAGCTAAGTAATTAGTTTGATGGTGATAGTACGACGCTGTTTCGGGTTTTGCCTTCGTCGTGCTCCATTTGCTGTTCTCTGCATTCCACGCTACAAAACGCTGCATCTCCTCTGCAATTTATTTACATTACACACATGCATGTTTATAAATATAACTTTGTGATGTATTATTAGTAAAACACTGGTTTTTTTTTTTGAACAGCTTCTTATTATACCAAACTTAGAAACGGATTACAGTAGAAAGTTGAAGAAAATTTGCCAAGGAGTTTGTTTTGCCAAAGTTGAAGACTCTTATACCAAACAATTAATCGCGCCTTTTTTGTGATAAACTGAAAAGTCAAAAAAAATATTTAACGTATGTAGTTTGTTTTACAGAATCTTGAAAATATAGTTTTGAGATCTGAATACATAATTATGTAAATAAAAATCGATGATATACTTTAACGTGGTTCAAATTCGAAATCTGGTTATAGTATTGAGTATCAGACATTAAAATCGTCAAAAAACTGAATAGGGAAAACTTTACAACCGGGCCAATGATTTAAAAACGCTTTTCTTAAATTTCCTCTTATTAACTTTCATATAAGGAACTTTGTCAAAAAAAACTTTCATATAAGGAAGAAACAAATCCCGTCACTCAAAGTTTTCAGTAAAAAAATTAAGAAATCGACCTTTTCAATAAAAATCGTCATCAAATTAAGAACCTCTCTCTTTTTATTGAAGTGATGTAAGTAGATAGACGTNTTAAAATTTAAAAAAAAAAAAAAAAAAAAAGGAGTGGTTAAACATACTTGTACATGTAAATATCACGACCCGGAGCTAAACGGCTTTTGCAGAAGCCACAGTTTCCAAGAAAAGACGACGACGACAACGATGATCTCCCGTCGTCTTTTCTCTCGCTCCGGTGATTTCTCGGCGAAAACATCCCCAAGAACCTCTGGTCGTAGTTATCTCCGCCGTCTACCACCGCCATGGCAACGTCAGAATCTTGGCCGGCGGTCTGATGATCATGAACCTCGACGGTGATCCTCGTTACGCTTGTTGTTCTCTGCATTTGTGACCGTTGTCGATTCCCAATTAACATACTATCGTTTATTCGTTTTGTAGATAGCCTTACGAGTATAGAAAAATAAAACTTTTTTGTTCTCTGTATAATTAGATTGTTGCTGGGGAGGGGGAAACTGTTTGCTACCATGCCACTCGATTTAAATACACACGCAATCATACTGTGTATGATCGATTATTATAATTTATTTATGCCTACGTATTAACTCATAATTAATGTTTATTTTTATACTATATGATACTGTAGTTAAAGATTCAATTATTATTCCTTAGGTCTTTCTTGGTAGGCCAATAATTTCAGATATTTGGTCTGTGGACACCAAACATCCCTAGTGATTGTTTTTATTTTTCAACAATGAAACTATTAGTCCTAGTTTTTTCATTTCCTACATATTTATTATATGCTCCTTTATGTTTTTCTTAATTACGATTTTTGGAACTACAGTTGACCATATATATCTGATAGACTGATACGTTAGAGCATCTCCATCAATGATACCCCCAAATGGGTATCATAACATTTTTTAATATTATTTTGTTTTTGTTTTTTTGTTTAATAACCTTTAAACATTCCTCATCTTTTTTCTCTTCCATTAGTGATACCCAATAGGGTTCTTAAAAAAAAAAAAAAAAATTGAGAAGAAGATACACAAGTAGTTTTTAATCTCAACGTTCGTATATATAGTTCTGGATCCGAATTGATATAAATGTAAATGCAAACAAATACTTGACTTGCTTAATGTAATACTACAAAGGTGGCAATGACAACTTTTCACACAGAGAAGAAAGGAGTAAATCAAAGATTCAATAAGGAGCACACACCATTTTTGTTCAGTGACATATATTTTGGTCAAGGTTTAATTACAGAGGCTTACTTGAGTTTGAAGTACAAGATGATGATAATAACGGTGATCAAAACAGTGGTAATGGCTCCAATGGTCAAAATCTTCTTGCTCTTACCCACAAAGCTCTTCAACTCATTTACTCAGATATTGCCTTCAAATCAGCTGCACATTTAAAACTGTCCAGGGAAACGTTTCTCAAGTTTAGCATGAGCAAGGGGATTCACACACACAAAAATTCCATGTGAATGATAACAAAGAAAACATGTATTAAGCAACCTCACATACGTTCACCAAACTCTAGAGCTAAAAAAGACTAAACACAGCTCCATTAATTTCTAGAGGAGAAAAAGTGATTTAAAACCGAGCCAAAGATTATGCATTAGATGTAAACCAAAAACTAATCCAACCAAATACTTCATGAGAGAAGCTTGTCATCTACAGAATACGCACACTCTAATACCATTGTTCTTGAAAACATGGTGGGCAGTGTACTTAATCCTTAAAAAACACCAAAAGGCAATGCTTTAACAAAACCCGTTAGTTAGAGTAAATCAAATTCAAGCATACCCACGAACCAATAACCAATACATCAATCAATCGAAATCATAGCTCACTTTAAGCTACTAGAAAGTAGAAACCAACAAACAAGAAGCTCAATGAATTTTAAAAACCTAGATCAATCTCAAATTTTCAATGATATGACCAACGTTTTAAAGGCACTAATCCGCAATCTCTATATAACCCAATTCAAAAAAACTACAAAATCTTAAATCATTTGAAAACCCAACTGAAAAACTCACTTGAATGATTTGTTGATTGCCGAGCTACGCCGACAGATGATATCGACGGAGTAAAGAGAGACGATCTCAATTAGAGCAGGCGTAGATCTGATGATGATGGCCAGAGTCGAATTATGCGGTTTCCCATTCTGGATTCGAAGTTCTCACCGACGGAATCTGGGATTGCAGAAGAGAAACTGTGGATCAAATCGTCGATAAATTGTGAAGAGNTTTTTTTTTTTTTTTTTTTTTTTTAAAAACAGCGTTTGAAGTGACACGTCAGCGTCCCTAAAACCGTCGCGAAATCCCTTCCCCTACATACGTCTCAGGCATAATTAGCGATTAAAACATTTTTAAAAAAAGAAAATTCACCTAAAACTCACCTAAAAACTGTGTTGAGACTCCGCTGGAGATGCTCTTATACCCATCCCCAATTTTTTTACCTCATAACACAAAATTTATATTAGTATTTAATATTAAAAGTATATTAAAACTTAAAAGCATAATTATTGGTAGTATGTTATCAAAGTATATTACCTCGGAAACACAATATTTATATTAGTATTTAATTAAAAATATCTTAAAATTTAAAGAAAGTATATTAACATCTCTTATATAAGATATTTTTCTTAAGTTTTAATATACTTTTAATTAAATACTAATATAAATTTTATGTTACCGAGGTTTAATCATGGTTTTAGAGGTATATTATCAAAGTATCTTACTTTACGAACACAATATTTAATATTTAATTAAAAGTATTCCAATATCTTTTATATAAGATATTTTGAGAGTATTTTTCAAGATACCTTTGTGTTCACACTTAATTAAGATACTTTGATAATATAACCCCAATAATATCTTATTAATCATTTTCACCAAATATTTTTGTATATTAATTTTAACAAAAATCTTTCTATACTAAATAATAGTCTCGATATTATTATGTTCAAGGCGCAAGATTGTTTCTGTTACAATATTTATACTAGCCTGTTAGGGATGAAGGTACTCTTAAGTCCATTACTGTTTTTGCACTGCATTTCAGGCATTTTCAGCACTGCTTTACTCTTAAGTCCATTACAATAACATGGTCAAGACTCAAGAACCTTGAGACAGTTATTGGCATGTAAGTAGTAGGGCCTTGGGCCTAAGAAACTGGACCAATGGCTTCGTAGGATTCATGCATATCCCACAGACCACAGTCCATATCATATTAAATATGACTCTATGAATCTCCATACTTCATTGTCCCCTCTTCACATTTTTAAAAAATATATGGAAATAAAATAAGTTGGTAGACAAAGAAAGTTGACATGACTCATGAATGGCACCAAAAATTTTAAAATAGAAGCCCAGGTTTCAAGGAGCCGTTAGACAATAAATAAACGATTCTCCCATACTCAATTAGGGGTCTCGTATGTTTTTTTTACAATTGTGACTTGTGAGAACCAGAAAACCAAATCAAAACCAATGAGGTTTTTGTTTGACTTGGCTTTCTCTCTTTTTCTTTCCTTGTTCAGTCCATACGCAACGATAACCAAATTAAAAAAGGTGAGGAGCTTCACATCAGTCTCGTTTTCAAGTACCTTAAGAATCCAGTTACCGAAGTTCATAAATGAATACTAGAAAACATCAAAATTCAAAAGTCCATAGCTAACTAGCTTTCATGTTCATATTCAAATAAAAAAGAGATAAAACAGTTTTGTAGTAGCTATAAAGGAGAGTTAATGAAAACTTTTTTGACTTGNTTTTTTTTTTTTTTTTTTTTTTGTCTTAGCTCAGCTTTTGGAGTAATGATCTATATTGGAATGAACTAAAATCTCTGCACCGCATCATTTTCCAGAAATAATAATAATTACTTTCTTTTTCTTCTCGAAAACGATGCAACCAAGACAAAAAAAATTCATACCACTCTCTCTCACCATTTCTGCAAAATCTCTTTTTTTTCTTTCTCAGATTTGTCTGACCGAAGCTCCTTTTCCAGGTTTCTCCTTCAATTAACCATTTTGGATTCTTCCTTTTTTTTTCCTGCTTCATTAAGTGATTCCCCAACGACCTTCAATAAGCGTGCTGCTGAAACTACTGCTTACTCTGTTTCTTCTTAATTCTCACAAACCTCCATTACTGGAAAAAAAACAAAACCTCAAAACATGTCTTCCTTTTTGTTCATTCACATTACTTCTTTTAAGAACTGTTTTGTTTCGTAACTACTCTGAGAGATTTCCGGGTAAAACAAATCTAAAGTTTCGATTTTTATTTCTTTTTATCAATTTTTTTTGAAGAAATGGGTCGTTCGATTTTGGAGAAAATGGGATGTTCGAACTCCAAAGCATCGATGAATAAGAAGAACGAGCCGCTTCTTCTATGTAAAGAAAGGAAGAGGTTTGTCAAACAAGCCATGGATGCGAGATGTGCTCTAGCCGCCGCACACGTGTCATACACCCGTTCCCTCCGAAACATCGGAGCTTGTCTCCGTCAATACGCCGAGGCGGAGACGCTGGCTGAGGATTCATCTCCGTCGCTAACCGCCACAGAGCCTGAAAAGTCCCCTTCCCATAACTCCTATTCTTACCCTGACGACTCGGTTGACTCGCCGCTGAGTCACAACTCGACTCCTAACCCTAACCCTAAACCCATTTTAAATGTAAGCTACATGAAGACGGAGACGGGTAACTCTACAGTGACGTTCACGATTAATCCTATGAGCGACGGTGATGACGATCCGGAAGAGACAATGCCGGCGTTATCTCCTCCTCCGCCGCGTCCTCGCCGGCCAGAGACGTCTTCTTGGGACTATTTCGACACTTGTGATGACTTAAGATTTGTTGGGCAGACAGAGATTGATTGTGATGCATCAGTTATAGGATTAGATAAGTGTAGACAAGGGAATGCTACGAAATGTGGGTCAGAGAGAATAACGACAATGGGTTTTACAGCAGAGCAGAGGAAACAGAGCTGTGAAGATGTTGATGATGATGAAGCTGGAAATGGTGAAAGAGAAGATCAGTCAGAGTTTATCACACACAGAGCTAAAGACTTTGTGTCTAGTATGAAAGATATAGAACATAAATTCTTTAGAGCCTCTGAATCTGGAAAAGAAGTTTCAAGGATGCTCGAAACTAACAAAATCAGAGTCGGATTCGCCGATATGACAGGTCTGAGGTCTGTTTCTTCATAGTGAAAATTTGATCTTGAATTTGAAAACTGAAACAAAGCTTGATTCTTTGAGTGTGTTTTGTTTACAGGAAAGGGAAGTTCAGTAGCGTTTCTTGCAGCTCTTAAGCGAGCTTGTTGTAGAGGGAAGAGTTATTCACCAGTTTCTTCTCAAGGTCTGTGTTTTTTCCTGTAGTGAAAGATTTTGTCATTATAATCTGCTTTTGCTATTGGTTTTAGTGACTGAATTAAGCTCTAATGTAGAGCCATTGCATCATCAAGTTACTAAAGTGATTGTGTGGAAGAGAACATCGTCCTCAAGATCCTCGACTTCTAGAAATCCGTTGATCCAGGCATCAAAAGAAGATTATGATGACGAGAGCGGAAGTGATTTCATGGAAGAGTTTTGTATGATCTCAGGAAGTCACTCTTCTTCGCTTGATCGATTATACGCTTGGGAGAGAAAACTCTATGATGAAGTCAAGGTAAAGTTAGGTCATATCATGTTTTGCAGACACAACTTGTTCTCAATGAATTTGACAATTCGTTTGTATCTGCAGGCGAGTGAGATGATTAGGAAAGAGTATGATCGAAAATGCGAGCAGTTAAGGTACCAATTCGCAAAGGATTACAGCGCTAAATCAATGGATAAAACAAGAGCAGCTGCTAAAGATCTTCATTCAAGAATCAGAGTGGCGATCCAGTCCGTTGATTCGATTTCGAAGCGGATCGAGAGGATCAGAGACGAAGAGCTCCAGCCTCAGCTCTTAGAGTTTCTTCAAGGGTATTATAATTAGTAACCTAATAACTAAAAGGGTCTCTAACTTTTCTGCAAAGACTCACTCATTGACTTGATCGTCTTTAGGTTGATAAGAATGTGGAAAGCAATGTTGGAATGTCATCATTCACAGTACATAACAATCTCGCTGGCTTACCATTGTCGAAACTCCACCAGAACCGCGCCGGAAAACGCTCTCAGGCGACGGATTTCGTCGGAGCTTATAGAAGAAACAGAGTGTTTTGGTCTGAGCTTTGCGGATATGATCAACGGTATGGCTTCTTACGTGGAAGCTCTCAACGGTTGGCTTCACAACTGTGTTTTGCTTCCTCAAGAGCGTTCCACAAGAAACCGAAGACCGTGGTCCCCACGCCGTGTCCTGGCCCCACCGATATTCGTGCTGTGTCGTGATTGGTCGGCTGGGATCAAATCTCTGCCGTCGGATGAACTCAGTGGCTCGATAAAAGGGTTCTCGTTGGATATGGAGATGTTGTGCGAGGAGAAAGGTGGCGGTTCGGTGTTGGTTTCGGATGTGTCGAGTGTGCATTCGAGTTTGGCGAAGCTTTTAGAGAGATTGAAGAAGTTTTCGGAAGCTTCCTTGAAAATGTATGATGATGTCAAGGTGAAATGTGAAGCAGCTAGAGTTGCTTACACTAATAATTCTATTTCTAACTCTGTTGGACCAATTAGGTATTAATTATGACGAGAAAACTCGGAGTCATTTTGGTAAGAAAAAATCATTACTTTTCCACAAGAGTTAAAACTATGGTGATCCTTATTTTACATTTCCCATGATCTCATTACTATTCGTAAAATCAAAATACCAATAAATGTTATTTCCTTCGTTTTATGATTGAAAGAAGTGAATTTGGTTTAGATAAGAGCTATCTCGGTCACCAAAGAAAAACAGTCACGAATTTGGGTCACGGTCAGGGAATTTAGCTTTAGTTTGGTGTTATCTTGACCTCCAATGGTGGAGGAAGAGTTGACATTTATAAAAGTCAACTAGCTTCGTTGAATTTTAAATAATATCCAAACCTATATAATAACTACTCAATGTGTCGTGTATGTTAAGTGGCCACTACATGACCATGAACTTGTCGATAAAATTTCAAAATATAATTAATTGCATCTCCTGGATTGACTTGGAGATTAACTACTGTCGATGACAAAAATTAGGTTGTCATGATGAATGATGATATGGTTTATATATGGCTTTTTTGGATTAGATAATAAATAATGTGGGAGGATGATGATGTTTAACAAAAAGGTTAATTCCAATACAACTATAAGAGCTGCCTTCGGTAGGTCGAAAAGCATAATCAACAATCAGCATGCGAAAGTTTTTATGATTACTTTATGAAATACACAATCCTATTTTCTTTTCTATTTTCGTTTGTGTGGTATCTACGTGTCGTTAACCACAAATCTACGAGTGTTCTTTCGTTTTATTTGTTGTCAAAATTATTAACAACAAAAACAAATTATCTTTTAAAAGAAAGTGTAGAAATTTAAGATTCTAAAGGCTACTTTATCAGACGTGTAATCGAGTTTATCTCGATAACTTTAGAATTATTCCCTAATATAGGTTATGATTCGATTACGGATTACCGATATAAATTAACGATCAGATCAAAAAGCAGTTTCCAAAGATAGCTTCTTCTGTCAGCTGTCAGGAGGTCTTTGAGAACCGAGAGATAGTGATTTCCACGTAGGATCCTACGTGTGAACACGCCATAGTGGGTCCCATATATTTCCTTGTTTCCAAATAATTGGTCCCACATAGCCTTTTTTCGCGTAATACATCTTGTAGAATCGTTTTTTTCTTCTACAACGGAAAAATGATTATCGCATATCATATAGTAGAATATATATTTTTTTCAGTAAGGGAATAAATTACACGGCTACTCGTAAACGTGAAGGTAAACAATCATACAAGCTTACACGGTTACACCTTTATTCTCAAAATTAGTCGGTAAAACTTTGTACAATTTATAGTGAATTTTTTTGGGTGAAATTTTAAGAGTAAAATTTTACTTAGTGAAATGATTGATCTGTTTTTGATGTTACTCAAATTCAATAACAAAAAGATGACCAAAATTTGAGGAATGAAATGAGAATGAAACTAGCACACAGTTTTATTGATTTCAATCCTTAAAATCTCCTTTCTACAACATTCAAAAAAAATGATTATCTCATATCATATAGTAGAATATATATTTTTTTCTTTCTAAATTGTCAAAAGGAACTTAAAAAGGTGAAGAAGATCCATTAGCTTCCTTGTGACGCAAACTTTAACCGCTTTGAGTTCTCACCTCTTTCCATCTTCCTCCAATAGCTTTCTTGACTTTCTCTCACTATTTTTCTTTCTCACAAACTAATCAATTACAATTAGTTTACTAAATTTCCTATACTCGATACAATATTATGACTTGGACCACATCGACTACATTTTCAAATAGGGAATAATATGACCTCCAAATATTCTCATGGTTAGAAGAATTAATGCAATTTCTTCATTACGTTTGCATGGATGATATATAGTACTTCAGTTTATGAATTATGATGCCATGCTTTTTCTCTCTTAATGTTATTTGGTGTTACAATTTGACATAATCAAAAAAGATATTTTGGCATTATAAAATAAGTGGTTAGAAGGCAAACTGGCCTTTCAACTTGCAGTAGAATCAGCAGTCTCACTTTTTTGGCTCTTACGACCATTGTGTACGCATATTCCTGAATATATTCGATTTCAGCAAAAAAATTTTTTTTATTGAAAAGAACTTCCCAAACAAGAGTCAAATATCATATGGGAAGTTATAATATATTGTTTTTTTGTTGTGTAAAAACTATCTAAATTAATAACAAGACATCTTCATTAATATATAGTATATGTTTTTTTTTGCTAACCCAGTATCCAGACCAATTAAACGTAATCTGATTAGTCCACCGGGCTTTGCCCATGCCCAGAGATTTTTAAACGTCCACTTAAAGGTCCCCTATTCTAGCGGTCTGGGGGACTGGAGTAAACCATGTAAAAACTCTGTGGACAAGTGGATTCGAATCCGGGGCGGAAACTCCAACCGGAGCATCTTTACCACCAGGCCAAAGACACTTGGTTATGTACCGAAGAGATCCTTAATAGCCACTATTAAAGTTATATTTTTGAATAAAAGTCATTAGTTTGTTTTTCTTTTCCATTACATTATGTGATTTTCAATCTTTGCAAAGTTTTAATGACCACGATTGATGATTCTTTTTTCATACACACCATAAAGAGTCATATTATTTTCAAATATTCCCCTGGAACGGCTTTAGATCCAAAGAATATGTGAACGTCTTTTTCCAATTGTTCTAGCTTCCATGGAACGAAAAGATATATTCGAGCAAACGATAAATTAACAAATTGTGAACAGAACAAAAGCATCAAACAAATGTTGACAAAAATAAATATAAAATTAAATTATGTTCAACTAATTTATATAATTAATAAAAGAAAATGGGCGGCTTAGCTTCTGGTATTATATAAGGAAAGAACTTCGCATCCAGCGAAACCAAGAGCGACA
The DNA here is from genome assembly GCA_900406535.1 of Noccaea bulbosa. Taxonomy (NCBI): domain Eukaryota; kingdom Viridiplantae; phylum Streptophyta; class Magnoliopsida; order Brassicales; family Brassicaceae; genus Noccaea; species Noccaea bulbosa. The sequence goes on along the minus strand of OVBJ01000782.1, from coordinate 19,285 downwards.
AAAGAAAAATAGTTAGAGAGATCCAAAAAAAAAAAAAAATATCAAATTTCTCATTTCAGCCCCAAAGTTTTCATTTTGATCTATTTCACCTTCGTTTCTGTACAATCTCCTCTTCTTTTTTTTGGCTCTTTCTCTTTCTTTCATAAATATCAACTAAGAGAGTGTGTGATTTTTAATCCATCTCTGTTAGTTTATTATTCAATCTGAATTTCATGGCAGCCATCGATATGTTCAATGTCAGCACAGATGTCTCAGATCCTTTCAAAGAAGAGCTCATGAAAGTACTGAAACCTTTTACCAACACTCTTTCTTCTCTTCCTCCGATTCCAAACGCGATCTTCGGTTTCAATCAAACCACAACACCTCTCGGTCTAAACCAACTCACACCTTACCAAATCCATCAGATCCAAAACCAGCTTAACCAGAGACGCAACACCAACGTCTCAAATCTCTCTCCAAAGACGGTCCCGATGAAGAACATGACCACTCAGAAACTGTACAGAGGAGTTAGACAAAGGCACTGGGGAAAATGGGTTGCTGAGATCCGTTTACCCAAGAACCGGACCCGACTCTGGCTCGGAACTTTCGACACAGCTGAAGAAGCAGCCATGGCTTACGATCAAGCTGCTTACAAGCTTCGAGGCGAATTAGCGAGGCTTAATTTCCCACACATCAGATACGAGTATGGATACGGTGGTGGTGATAGCGGCTTCAGGCCTCTTCATCCCTCCGTTGAGTCAAAGCTCGAAGCGATTTGTCAGAGCTTGAGAAAAACAGAGGATGATGATCTCCCCTGTTCTGAAACAGAGCTCTTCCTGCCAAAAACAGAGTATCAAGAAAGTGAATTTGGGTTTTTGAGAACTAATGAGAGTTCGTTTTCCGATGAGTCTCAGGTTGGATCTTCGTCACCGGAATCTGGTACTACTACTACTAGTACGTTCTTCGACTTTTCGGATTCTGGGTTTGATGAGATTGGGAGTTTCGGTCTGGAGAAGTTTCCTTCTGTGGAGATTGATTGGGATGCGATTAGCAAATTGTCTGAATCTTAAGGGAAAGAAAAAAACAGACTTTTTAATTTTCTTTCAGGAACATGTCTTCTATTACAGTTTCTAATGATGTCTCATATTAGTTAGTTGAACTCTGCAACTGAAATTTTTACAGTTGGAGAGAAACGTCTAGGGTTTGTTTCTGTTGAAATCTTCTTCCATGTTTTGGTCTGGCTGGTTTAGGTTTTTTTATTTTACCTTGCCTTTGACCAATCGGAGAAGTTTCCGTGTACATGTTAAATAATCTCTTTTGTATGTTTTTTTCCTTTACTATTTGTCTATTTTACGATTTCTATGTTCCATATGGTATGCATTGATAAGCTGTGCATGCATGATGAAGTATATGTGAAATAAGTAACTGTTATAATAATATTACTGTAAAAGGTAACGAGATATTATTCAAATTCTCATTTGGTGATTAAAACAATATACCTAACATGTCTAATGCTGAGTAATACTCCTAAATACCATTACAAAAACCTTATTTTCCAAAATTACCACATTTGTTTCTTAAGAAATCTGCATAAATTTGGATAATTATACAATTCTATTTCGACGATTATTTTTGATAATATTAATTAAAAATATGTTGTATTTGTGTCTATTGTGGACGACAAAGGGCCAGAGAGGGGTCCGTTGTTGACATATGGGAACACATAAGCCACAAAGTTTGATGCTTTAACGTAATGAATCTTACAATAACCAAAAAATGTGGCAACGATTCAAAAGCATATAACTAATATAAATTCTAGTTTGCCAGTATTATATAACATCTACAGAAAAAAAAAACCAGACTTATCCAATATTCTGATTCTTTTCTTTCAGCACATAAAGACAGTGTTCATAAGTCCAAAAAATTGAAATGGAATGATTAAAATTAAAAAGGCATTTTATTTAAACTTTGATTCTTTATCACAAATGTTTATTTATATTAGCATATACTTTGAATAAACTAATGGCGCATGCACATTGATCTAACTCTTTGTTAGAATGTCAGTTTGGTTGAAATTATATAAAACATTGCAGTTTCCATAGATTAAGGCTATACGATAAGATTGATTCAAAGGAAAGTGGAAACAAATAAAGCATTGGTAATAAAAAATACCATCTTACCACCGAGTTCATGATTTAAGTCCTCTCTGAACTTACAGTTATGCAAAAATTGAATATTTCAAGTCGAGGTTTATCATAAGTATAAGAACTTCGATTTTGTTTTTCCTGAACTTCAAATGTTTAAGACTTTAGACGTTAGGGCTGGGTACAAGTATCCGTTACTTGCTCAAAAACCCGTGACCCGCCTTGTTCAAGCAAGTACTTGTCCGAAGCAAGGCGGATCACAAGTCAAAAAAATTTATTACCTGCAAGTACAAGGCAAGTCGCAAGTCGGATTTTTTTTTCCGATACTTGCCCCGTTAATACTTGCCTTGTTAGTATTAAGGTTTGTTTTAATGTTTTCAAACTTTTCTTAACAGATCAATCATATAACTCTTTTACTTATATCACAATCCAGCACGATTTTTGAGCCCATTAGTCCATTAAGACATTAAATCATTAACACATACGAAACTTATCACTTGATTCACTTCTTAAGTCTTCTTCTTCGATATTTGCAAGGTAAGTACTTGTTATTTGCAGGGCAAATACTTGTTATTTGCAGGTTATAAGGCAAGGCAAGTAATTTGTGGGTTGGCAAAATTCAGACAAGAACCCGTGACAACAAGTACTTGTTAAGTACAAGTCAAGTCACAAGTCAGTATTTGTGAATTTTGAGTAAGGCAAGGCGGGTCACAAGACAGCCAAAAAATGCAAGTACCTGCCCTGCGTCCAGCCCTACTAGACGTACAACGATGAGAAAACAAAAACAGAACCATTTGCATACGTCTAGTCCACCACAAATTTCATAATACGCACCTAAACATTTGCTACATTCCCAAGTCTTGGTTATTGATTATAGGCCTTTTAAGCATCCTTTAAGGTCCATAAACCATAATGGCTTACCGGGTCGAAATATATGGGTCGAAAAGAGTTGGCACTTACGGTGGGTAAGCACTCGAACCGGGTTTGATGTGTCGCCTATCATGAAATCATTGAAATGTGCCCAAAAATCAAAATCTGATTCGATATTTAGAACCAGGCCCGATAAGCTTTCAGAAAGCCGTTACAAAAAGAAAGATCAAAAGAAAAATGCAAACTTATTTTGTTTTTTTTTTTTGGGATCGGCACATAGGGAGGATGATTGCGGATTTTGTTAGGCAAAATTAATATTTCAAAAAGTGTATTTTTGAAATTTTCTCAAATATATTAGTATCTGAAAGATACTTTTTAAAACAAACACTTAATTAGCATACTATATTTATGCCATTAAAGTTGAAATAGCTTAACGGGAAATAAATAAATAAATATATTACATACTTTAATCCAATTGGGAGTAGATATATATGTATATGTAATTATTTGTAATGTAGGATTTGTAAAGATATTAGACGTGTATACACTAATGTACACGTCAAACTTTTAATAAAATGTGTATAATATATATTTTATGTGATGGAGAATGGCACGTGCTTAGTCGAATAGGAAAAAGAGAAAATTAGAGGATACATCAACTTTATGTTTTCGATTTTCGAATTAAGATAAAGAATAATGTTTGTTTTAATATATAAACCAGAAAACAACAAAAATGAGAGGGCTTAGGGTTAAATGTTAATGCAAGACACGTCGAAAGTGAAAAACTCCAACACGAAGCTTACTATGATCCGTTCTAATTCTGCATAAATGTCACAATCGATCCAACTAGTTTCCGTTTTATATACACGATCTATAAAATTTTATCTTTTCGTCGTATTAGAACAGTGTAACATTTGATGATTTTCGAAAATCATTTTCCAAAACAAAAATAACTCCGATAGTCCGATATCTACATCACTACATGCATCGCCGTGTACAATCAATATCACAATGACATGTTTTATTGGGTTATTTTCTTTACGCGTTTTATAAATTCAATGTCGCATAGACACAAATACACATCGCGACAATTCAACTAGATACATGTGTAGTCATATTGAACTTCGCATCGGATGAAAATAAGCTGCGATGATTAATATAAATATGCATTTTAGATACGTTAAAAAGAAGATCATATCAACCTCATAGCTTTAATTATCGAAAAAGTGTCGATCCATTAAAGGTTTGAAGGGCTTGAGGATATAAAGAGAAGCCACCCAAATTGAAGATTGGCGACTCTTGGAGATGATAAAGAGTAACCTAAGACATTCTCCTTTTAACACATAATTTATAGATATTGATGATTGTAAAGTCAGAACCTGCTTCTTTTTCTCTTTTTTTCCTTGCTACAAGTTTAGCCCCAACATTTCTGAAAAGTTCTGAATAAACCTCAGTGTGATTATATGGAACAAAAGGTGATTGAGAAAGCTATATGCGTGTGTGGTGAGCGTAAAAAGTAAAAACATATTGATTATTATGATCTTATCTACTGGAAAATTTCAAATCGATTGTTCTATATACTAATGAGCTTTTTAATACAATTTAAATAAAAAGCATACATTTAATTGCACGTAGCTTGATAGCTTCTACTTTGTCGGTTTTCTAAATCGTGTAAAAGTTTATCAATGATTGGGCGCATTTCGGCCTAAAAAAAATTAATATTACACTAATATTAGAATCCAACGTCTTGTTGTTGTGGGAGATACTAGTATCTATGTGACTATAATTATATCCTTCATATCACATTATAAATGACATTGTTTATTGTAGATTCATGTAATTTAGGCGTGGATCAACTCTACATAATATAATTTGGTATCTACAATAAAAAAAAGATAGCCTATGTTAAGGTTATTTTATTTATTAAGAAACGAGAGCAAGTTGATCAAATAGTGAAATATTTTTGACAAAAAGAATCGTTACCTTTTCTTCTTTCATAGACGACGTCCATATATTGATCAATTAATATTCCCAAAATAAAGGCTATCAACTTTTTTTTTTTCTTTTTCTGTTGAAAATAGTTGAACGAGAATGAACAATTTCAAGCATGATAATTTTTTAATTTTTTTTTTTTGTAGTTGGAAGTTAAAGTAAAACAGAAAAATACACGCAGAAAAGAAAGAAGGTGGTATAATTTAAGTAAAATAGTAAAGATATAAAATAAAAACAAATCGCCTTTTGGTGTTAACCGAAAAACAGGTAAATGATGACATGGCAGGACCTGTGAACCCTTGGAGTATTCCACGTGACAAAAACTCTCTCCATCGGGACCCACAAATCAACCATTTATGCCGAAAAGTTTTGAGAAGCGGTTGCCGTTGGCCCGTTAGCAGTTTAAGTCAAAGCCATTGACTCAGCTTGAAAGTGTTTTTTTTTTTTTTTTCACTTTCCTTTTTTAGTTTTAGCTAACAAGGTAAAAAATATGGTATGATTTTTGAATAAGGATTTTTAGTTTCGTGTTTTTCTTTCTGACATGTTATACTTATACTGTGCCTTTTTCGTAAAGTGCACAGTCCTGGAATTTACTCGTTTGGTGGTTTACAGTAAAAGCTTGTCGCATCCAAAAATGTCATGTGATGATATATGGTCAAAGAATATGAAAATGTTTCATGCGTACGTACATTATGCTTGATTTTCTTAAAGTACTAACTTATTGGCAGAGGGATCGATGATAATTGAGGATGATGTCAATCGTCGTTAGCAACAAACTAATGTGTTACATTACCATTTCGATAATTAACTTTCATTAGATTGTTATAACTTAAATCAGAACTATCTCCAGTATATATGAAATTATGATTTTGCCACGAACTTTGTTTTGTACTTTGGTCACGTGATTATCCGATCAGACAGCTTAAATAATATATTATCCGATTTGACGTGATTAAGATTCGATAAAAGGGCGGGGATTAACGTAACTATGACAGTTATTTGCATATGATACGATTATATTTATATATGCGTCGTAGGGATCCACGTGTTAGGTAGAGACACTCTCGATTCGTTACACGTGAGGTGTCGGTTCGGAATTTTGCTTTGAACCTTGCCTAAATGTCATGCAATTGGGCGCATATATTACTACGTACCTTAACGCAAATTAACACATATGTGCATGTGTGTATATGTTATATATATATATATATAGACGCATATGTGTGTGTAGCATGTAGCATATATATATAACTAAGTATACCTCCCTATCGAATCTGTTACACAATGACATATGAACCTTGCATATATGTTATGCATTGATTGGCTATGTGCTGTAGAATTAGTTCAACCGTATTTAAATTAGAAATTCTATGTGCTACTTTAGTTTGGAGGACTATATATATATATATGTTAGAAGTCTGAATTTTCATTTTTATTTGTTATCCAAAACATGATAAATTGATAACTAGCAAATTCCAAGTTCCAAGTCTTCCAACCAAATGTAAATCGAACTATCTGAAAAAGTGGTAATGGCTCACGAGAATAATTTTAGACTGTTTTAGTCCCAAAATCACGTTTTTTTTTTTTCTTTTCTTCATGTGGTTCCCTTCTCCTACAAGTCACAAAGAACCTTATTCAGATTCTTCTAAATTTCATAATTAAATCCTGATGCATGCATGAGCGTGTGGGCACATAATCAGGATGGTATCCGATCAACTTGGATATATGGTTAATAGATTTAATCCTTGTAGCGTATTTGATTTGATCCATGATCTCTGTGATTATTGATGAATCTGTTTCTTTTGGATAATTTATTGGTTCCAAACTTTTTTTTTTGTAAAAGAGAATTGTTTAATTATTGGTTCCAAGCTTATGACGTACAGAATAAACACGAATGAATACTTAGTACACAAATTGTGAATCGAACTCTCTGAGGAATCAAAAAAAAAAAAAACTCTCTGAGGAACATCTGTTAGTGATGAACTACTTAACCACGTGGCATTTAATAAAAAAATCAGCTATAGACTATAAAAAGACTATAGCTAAAAGAAATTAATAAATGGAAGTGTTCGATGCATGTGGTATTATAATGCATGTAAGGAGCATGATTGGCTGATGCAATACAAAAGTCTTAATTCGTAAATGAGCTACCGTGATGATTTTTTTTTTTTTAACTAAATATAAAAAATCCAAATTATTTCGAAAATTTTAAGTTTGTGGAACAATGTTATAGAGCACGGGCTTCTGATTTGTTATCGTACTTCGAAAGATATTGTTGCTTAATCTTAATCTATATAACTCTCTCCCTTTGAGTGACACATCAGCTTTTCCTGTTGATTCTGGAGATGCCACATGTCCTCTTCTTAAAAAAACTGGCTCAGAACAAAAAAAGTCTAACGAAGAGCGCTACATCTTCTCCACCATTCTCTCGCGCCGTTTAACATTCTCAAATTCAATTGAATTAAGAATTCCAAACAATCACTCTCTGATATAATGCTCAAAATCTTTCTCTCAGTAAATCAACAGGTCATTGGGTCTTTAATTGCAAATTGCTTCCCTTTCTATGCGTCCTCCTCACCATAGATTTACACAATAGAAGCAACTACGAAGAGGGCCAGAAAGAAGAAGAAGAAAGAAAGAAATTAAAAAAGAAATAAATAAAGAAAAGAGAGCATATGGTGTTGTTAATGAGAGGGGACCACGTGGCGGTTGCTGGGAACGATGCAACGCTAAATTAAAAGATCGGCGAGAGCGGGAAAGCCGTTGATGTGGGGCCCATTAACCATATAGTAGGACCCGCACAAAAATGGTTTCCAGCGTTCACACAGACCACAATATCAGATTTTTCTTTTTCTTTTTCTTTTTTTTTGTTACCCAAAAACTAAAGTTTCTCTTTTTTTGTTCTACAATAATTTGTAGCTTCCCTATAAATTCGGACCATACCACACATCAGCCTCTGTCTCTCTCAAGCCCACACATTCTCACTCTGTTTTCACAACTCAAATTACTTCTTTCTCTTAATTCGACTCAAATTTACAAACAAAAAATGGGTAAATTCTTGAGTTTGTTATATTAATACACTCTCACGTATATATATATTTGATACATATCCTTATCTGTCTTCCTTTTAATGTTATTTTCAGTAAGATTCATTGAAGAAAACACAAAAACCGTGGAAAAAGAAACAGAAAACAGATCAAATACTGATGTACCGCCAAAGAAGAAGGTTCTTCAAGATCTTCATATCAACAATGGAGGAGGATTGATCAATTCGTGGGTTGATTCCATGAGAGCTTGTTCTCCTACTCATCTCAAATCTTTGATGAAACAAAGCTCTTGGCTCGTACGTGTATTATCATTGATCAAGCTATGGTTAATTTCTATACATCTCTGTATTTTTTTTTTAAATATTAAATGAGGAGTGTATATAATTTTGCAGACGGAACATCCATCAGCTTTAGATATGTTCGAAGATATTCTTCATCTTTCTGAAGGAAAACAAATCGTTATGTTTATGGATTATGATGGCACTTTATCTCCCATTGTTGATGATCCAGATCGAGCTTTCATGTCCAAGAAGGTTCATTTCCAAAACCCAAATATATAAAAATACAGTAAAGAAATCTACTTATTCAAGAAAAATGTTTTATCTTAATTATTCTCTTTTTGGTCTAATTTTTAGATGAGAAGAACTGTGAGGAAACTAGCAAATTGTTTTCCGACAGCCATAGTTAGTGGGAGATGCAGAGAAAAGGTTTGTTAAATTTCAAATTAATATGAATAAAATTAGCCGTGATTAAATGTAGAAGATAGTTATGCTTATTTTTACCATTTTCAGGTTTATAATTTTGTGAAACTAACCGAGTTGTACTATGCTGGAAGTCATGGAATGGATATCAAAGGACCAGAGCAAGGTTCCAAATATAAGGTAGTAAGATTTTCTATACTTGTATATAGATAAATCTTCGAAAACTGAAAAAAGGTCTCAAATTTATTTTTTCATGGTAATTGTTCTTATAAAAAAATTACAGGGTAGTGAATCTCTTCTTTGTCAGCCAGCTACAGAGTTCCTCCCCATGATCGACGAGGTCACATTCTCCTTCAAAATTTAGTCTCATATGTTTAATTTTTCATGGTAATTGTTTAGAAATTTTGCTTACATTTATTTAAAATATATTTGTTCAGGTTTATAAAAAATTAGTGGAAAAAACCAAGTTCACTCCCGGAGCCAACGTAGAGAACAATAAGTTTTGTGTCTCTGTTCACTTCCGACGCGTCGATGAAAATGCACGATTTTGTTTTTTTAAAATTTTATTTTATTTATTTAATATTCCATTATTTATGTAATAAAATAAAACTAACCAATTCGTTAATATATTGACAGAACTGGAGTGATCTCGCTCATCAAGTTCGAGCAGTAATGAAGGACTACCCTAAACTCCGTCTTACTCAAGGAAGAAAAGTAAGATAATTAATTATATTATTAATTGATCATTTTCCAAGTTTTATATCATTAATTAAAGAGTTTATGCCTTGGTATAATCACTTCAGGTTCTAGAAATTCGCCCTATCATCAAATGGGATAAAGGCAAAGCACTCGAGTTTTTATTAGAGTCACTTGGTAAAATTTTCATCGACTAATACCTAAATGAGTGCGATCGAGTAATATGATAAGTTGAGAGCGTATTGATTAAAATTTGTATTGGCTTGTGTAGGATACGCTAACTGCACCGACGTTTTTCCTCTTTATATTGGAGATGATCGCACAGACGAAGATGCGTTTAAGGTATGTATAGAGCCTCGTAACAACTAATGTACCATTAATATTCGATGTCTTAGTAGTTTTAATTCAAATGCACGATGTTACAGATATTGAGAAAAAGAAGACAAGGTCTTGGCATTCTTGTATCAAAATTTCCGAAGGAGACTAACGCGTCTTATTCTCTCCAAGAGCCAGATGAGGTAAATTGATTTATTTAATAGTAAGTTCTCGTTAAGTGTTTTGGAATTCCTGAAAATGTTCTATATCGTGCATATATTATAAGCTGATTAGACTGTTTTTTTCTTGATTATTCACAGGTTATGGATTTCTTGCAACGTTTGGTGGAATGGAAACAATTGAGATCTGGAGCATGATGAGAGCTATTAGTACAGAAGAATCTTTTTTTTCTTTAATAACTTGTTAATTTAGTTGTTCTTTCCCATGCTCTTATTGTACTCAACGCATCTTTGACAAAAAAAAAAAAATTGTACTCAACGCATATGTAAAAATTATATTATAAATTGTAATATGTTTGTGTATTATTCCAAACAAAAGAATCTTTAAGATAAACTAAGCTCATCGCGTGGAATCTATTTGCAGAGAGGAAGGAATCCTTTTATTTTATTTTCGGGAAACATAGAAAAGAAATGGANAATCAAAAAAAAAAAAAAAAAAAAAATGGAATATTCTACGAGACAAAACTTGGGTGGAATTAAAGATAGCGTCAAAGAGACTCGACCTATGATCGGATCTTTGCTGCTAAGCTTAATTAATTAAGACTTAGTTACATTGTTTAACTAAAAAGAAAATACTAATTCCTAATTATACGTAACCAATTATCTTTGGACGGAATCTTTTGTGACATTAGTTGTCTAAGTCTTAGGAATCCCAAGAAAAAGGCACCAAAAAGAGAATCTCTCTGACAGTACAACTATATGGACTTTCAAGTCAATGTTCAACAATTTTTGTAAACCGAGACTTCGTTCAGTTTTTTCTTCTTCTAGTCACCAATTCAATCTCGTTTTTTGTTTTTTTTTTCTTTTTTGATAAAGTTTACCTGAATTTATTGTCAGTGAACTTGTGATACTTTTCCCAAATTTTAGCATGTAGACTATCTAGTAGTAATAGTAATTAATATTTCAATTGTTAGGGGTCACAAATTCCATGTGGTCAGTTCAATATTTTGACTCATACAAAAGATTAAAGATATACGACTTTCCAATATTTTCCCCAGAACTAACGTTAACAAAAACAACTAGGTATAATCAACTAGGAGTAATATGTTTCAAGGACCAACTTGATTGACTTTTTATATCCTAGACGTAGACTTAATTATAAGTGTGTTTGTAGCCATGAGGGACAACGAAAACAGTTTGTTAATAATTAAAAGGTAACTAGATAATCGTTATCGCTAATTACGCTTAATTTGATTAGGGCCTCGGTCTCATGTTATTAGTTGTCTACTTTTGAACAAACCATTAGTGTTACTTCACCCATTTCTCCGACATGCCACAAGAAGACCACTGTGAGAGATTTGGTGGCGTATTAAGTTATTATAAATGTAATTTATTAACTAGTTTATATGTTAATGCTCCAAAATTATCATTGCAGTGGATATTAATTTATACGAAGTGCATATATATATTTATAACAACCCTAAGTTCTTAGGGATGTCTCCTATGCTATAGAAAAATATAAATTTAAAGCCAAATGGCCCGTGAACTGTGAAGCTTGTTCGAGATTTTCCAATCACACCATAATCGACACGTGTTAATCACTAGATTTAACTAATCAATTTTCTTCATATCCGAATTATTTAATGAACCTTTATTTTAGATAAATTACACAAATAAATTGCCTTTATTAACGATGGAATCAACTCTAGATCCGAAGCTTTCATAAAATCATAGGCCTCAATGCGTCTGGAAATTGAGTCGTTCATAGTTAAAGATATATTTCGGATTATCGCCGCCTAGTTTACCAAAGTACTATATTTGACAAGGAAGATTCACATGGGCATATATAATGTGTAATTATTTCCATGTGGTTAGGGTTTTCGACTAGGGAGAAAGACATATATTAACTAAGACATGACTAAACAATATCTTAGAATTTGTTGGAAAGAAAAAAAAGTTACGAGTGAAGAGTTGGAATCCACCAGAAAAGGTGAGAGAGATGCTAATTTNATTTCTTTTTTTTTTTTTTTTTTTTTGGGACGAATTCATTTCACTTTTCTAACTTTAATTTCTCCAACTTTCCTTCTGAAGAAAAAATATCAGTCTCCAATTATTGGCCGACTTAAATTTATAAATCCTAGAAGCACAATAATAGTAGCATTCGACCAATTATTGTTCGGCGTAAGTGTTCAAGTTCGTAGACCTTTACTTATACATATAGGTCAATTTTAGAATATATCCATTCCTTCGAGAGAGTATAAAAATAGTAAAGAAAAGTATAACTAATGATGCATGTCTTCTTTGAAGTATTAAGTTTGGCGTGAAGTGGATGCAAACACATTCAAGTTAACATGCTTGACTTCCTCATATAAATTAATTTTTGGGCATTATTTTCTTTATAACAATAATGTTTGCACATAGCCAAGATTACGTTTCTAAGGACCTAAGTCATTTGTTTATAAAAAGGATGTATTTAATTTTTTTTTTTTTTTTGTGTGTTTACATGTAAAAAAATCGTATTTATTTTTAAATACATATCTTGCGCACTATGCCTCTTTTGATGTCTCCACTGCTCCATATTGTATTAAAAAAAATGTTTATTTTATATCTCTCAAGTAAAAATTCCCAGGAACAGTTCACATGTGTTCGTGGATCATCTTAAGGTGTTATTATGAATGACTTTCCAACACGTGTTCTCTGAATGATGTGTTCATCCTTTACGCATGCCACATCTATTGTATGTATAGGTGTATGGGAAGTTCCAAACTCTCTGGTGGCATGTGGAAGCATGTGACTCAGATGCCCTCATTATAGGGAGCAAAACTTGTGTGTCGATCACTACAAGAAAAATGCATAGCTAAAAATAAGCGCTATTATATGTGTTTCATAGCGTTTCTATAAACGCTGTTACATCGACAGCTATCTTAGGCTTCTCTATATTATAGCGTTTATTTTGACATGCTATCGTAGACTATCCTTATATTATAGCACTTATTTTGATTTGCTATGATAGATTACCATCTTATTATAGCGATTAATTTTTAATTTGCTATGGTAGATTACCTCATATTATAGCATTTTTCTAAAGCTATATGTTATAGCAATTTTGAACCCCATTTTGTAGCATATAATAAATTAGATTTATATTAAAAATTATATTTGGAATTTGTTTAGGAAGATTATTTCATTAGTAACCTAAAACATGTCTTACATAGTACCAAAACAAGTGTTACAAAACATAAGTCTTATACTAACATCCTAGGTAAGTTAGACTTTCTTTCCTTTCAAGTTGTTTAACATCTTGCCATCTTGCCGCCAATGGAGTCAACTGGACTTAACATATCCTTCGCGAAGATACTTGAAACCTCTTGCAAAGAACAAAAAACAAAACCAAAGTGTTAGAGCAGCATCAGCCTCGTCATCTCCATCATCAAGATTACTTTGTAAAAAAAGTCATGTGAATTAAAGAGAGCTACAAGAAATGGCTGATAATTCCAATGATGAAAATGTCATGTATTTGGTAAAAGAGAAAATTGATTTCAGAAAGCCAACCTGGTCTTCAGTTACTTGAAAACTGATTTCATAAAGCCAACTGATTACAAAGTAGTTGGTCACACACTTATGTCTCTTTATGTTCTTTAGCAGGCTTTGGTGTTGCTGCATCTTTGATCTCCTATGTGCCTTCGTTCTGATTAACATCATTTAAATCAACACAACAATATCAGAACATGACAAGGAAAAAACATGGGTTTACTATTATCACAATCCGAATACTTCATCATTTGATTTCCCAAAAAAAATCATGCTCAACCATAAATCCCGTTAAGATGCCATGATTATTGGGTTAAATAAAACGAAGAATCTTTCTTGATCCTCTGCTGAAACAACATTCTTATATTAGGGCCAGACTGAATGTTGAAAAGGAGGAGTGATTATCTTCAAAATCAGCACACATGCACGAGCAACATTACCTAGAATTCTTAAAATAGTAGCCTCGCTTAATGGTGCGAAACTAGACAAAATCAGCACACATGTACGAGCAACATTACCTAGAATTCTTAAGATAGTAGCCTCGCAACAAACCTTTCTTGACCAGCTGTATCCCAAATCTGGAGCTTGATACGTTTTTGTTAGTGAGACCTATCCTCTGGCCAGTGAGATCTCTTCTTGAGCTTCTGTTACAGCTTCTCCGGCGTTAAACTCGCCTCATTGACGATGAGGCTACATCATTGAAGAACAATAGACGGCTACAACAATGCTGAACTACATGCCCAAAGAGAGAAGCACAAAAAAACCAGTTAGAAAGCTCGGGAATGGACAAGAACATGATACGACTAAGCTTTGTATTGAACTACTAACCATATATAGATACAGAGTCAAATTTTTATGCAATGATGTCGTCACAGCTGAATCCAAATCTAGATGCGATATCCAAGTTTTGGTTCAGGAATTCTATCGAACAAGTGATGAGCAGCTTTCTCAACCTAGAAATCGACCTCTCTACTGCGAATTTCTGAGCGTGTTTACGAATCAAATCACTAAATCGGACAAATGCCCTACTCGTACGTTCCAGAGGATTCATTCACAGGAGAAACTCATAGTAAAACGAAAGAGATTAGGTATAGACCTTAAGAGCTTTGGCTCGTGAAGCTGTTGTGCTATATATGGCGACTGGGAAAATAAGTACTGAGTCGACGAAAGCCAGGCCGAGGCTGATGAGTTTGGGAGGTCAGAGAGAACGAAGGAGATGAATGGAGATTGGTAGGAGGAGTAGCTTTCTTCTGAGATTAGAGTGGAGAGATGAAAGGAGATGAAGCTCCCGGGTCATGAGAACGAAGCCGCGATAAACGCCCAACGAAGAAATAAGAGCTGTCGCTTTAGATCTGGGGTTGAAGAAGAAAACATTTTAGGGTTACAGAGAAATAAGAAATAAAGTTTTTATTTTTTTCGTCTTTCTTTTCAAACTGAGACATTAAAAAAATTGGAAAGAGAACAATGAAAAGGGGATAATATTTTAAGTGTGGCGCTTAAGTGAAATTTTTGGCTAAAAATCGGCCCAAGACCAGTTTTAGTTTCCCACTTACTAATTTTTTATCTTAACATTAATTTAATGCTATTATAGACTAATCAAAATCGCAAATTTGTATTTGATAGCAGTTGTTAAAACCGTGCTATCCTAATGTGCTATCAATGCTCTTTTTTTTTGTAGTGGATCTTTTACTTGAACGATCCTCTCTGACACCTTCTTAAAGATTGGAAAGTTTTCGTTAAGTTCAAATCATTTTTTACAAAGTCTTAAATGATTTTAGTGGATAGTACCGCTAGGATTGCAACTCTTGATGCCATAAAACCAATAACTCACAAACATGTCTCATTGAAAAAGAGCTCCAAGGATTCGGAATTAGGTATTTGATCCCTTACATAATAACCTTGATTCACCTCATACCTTATCATTATTATGGTAGATATTCTGACCTGATGCTATATAGGTTGAACAAGGAGCCACCTAATCTTACGTTCAGAAAAAAAGGACACCGTCAAGGCGATCTGCAGTGAGTACAGGATGCACAACGCTGACATCACTCTGCGCTACGATGCAACCGCTGATGACCTCATTGATCTGATCGAGGGAAGTCGGAGCTTGAAATTTAAGACAGACTTCCTCATTACTGCCCTGTCAGGTGCTAGTTTCCTTGACAAGTTTCTTGATCAATTGTTTCCCTCTTTTTCTCATTGAGATATAATATAATCTTGCAGTGCGCATCTGGAGTTGAATCTTGACGGTCTTCATGATAAGATTTGGGAATACTTGGATCTAACTCGAATCTACACCAAACCAAAGGCAATGAATCCAGATTACGATGATCCTGTTTTCTTATCTTCCAAGAAAGACTTCTGCATCAGGATTCACAAAGACATGCTTAAACAATTCAAGTAGTAAGTAATTCAAAACTTACCATTGTTCTGTTTATCTATTTGATAGTTACTTGCTCGTGAGCATAGCTTATGAGTTATGTATACTAATGATTTTATCGCTACAGTGCTTTAGTCTGGGGTTCAAGTGCCAAACACAAGCCACAAAGAGTTGGAAGGGTAAGTCTACTTGCAAATTCAGTAACTTTTTAAAATCAAAGTTGTCAAGATTTCCATAGTTTATAAAACCATTTGTTGTTTATAAAGATTCCATTCAATACTCTACCTGTTTTTGTATCTGAGTTTCTTGTTTTTTTTGTTTCTATGTCAAATGAGAATACTTGTCTCTTTTAATTAGACCTTTAAATCAGATTCGCTTGGTTCGAGTTTCTGTGTCTTGGTTATGGGAATAGAGAGGCTACGACGCTCTTTACCGCCCGGTTTAGAAGATGCGTTACCGTACCAGATCATACCGAGGATCGCAATGAGCATTCCAACAACCACTTGTACGTTTAAACCTTCTTTACCGAAGAAAGTGAATCCCAAAACCAAAACCAGAATCGTCTTCATGTGACCAAGTACTTGGAAAGACACCGCCGTGAATCTACTTGTGTTGAAATTCAGAATATTCTAAATCTACTTGCACGCTAAGTTTATGTTGCAAATGGTCAAAAAAAATTATATGTTAATAACACTTAAAATGGACCAACAACATATCGACAAATCTTACTAAGTAAATCACACTAGACTAATCATCAACATATTTGGCTCAAATTATTTTGTTTTCTGGACCAAATAATTCAGACTCGATTATGGTTATGGTTTTTATCAAGTTCATGAATACCTCTTTGAATCTGTTGATATTGGGATGCTTCAAGTCTACGGTTTATGATCTCTCTCTGTACATGTTCATCAATCTGAAGCTTACAAAATCCCTTTGACCGAGAAGCTAAAGAATCCTCTCAATGATCTCTTGCGATACACCGAGGACAAATAGACAGCACAATCATACTTATCCTTCATTCAAAAGCCTTTAAAAAAAAAAAAAAAATCCTTCATATATTTATTCTCATATTTTATACTCCCTCCGTTCCTTAATATTTGATGTTTAAGTTTTTCTTATTTGTTCCATATTATTTGATGTTTTAGCTTTTAAAATTGCTTTTTTGCAATTAAAGTTACCTTTTTGCTAATAAATGTTACAAAAATGCAAACTTCAAGATAAATCTAAAATTTTTATTGGTTAATAGTTATTTATAATAAAAAAGTAATACAATAAAAGTTAAACATTAATTGTTTCTTAATTTACGTAAAAACTCTAAAATATCAAATAATAAGGAACGGAGGGAGTATAACATACGAACTTGTGAAGGACATACTCATATAATATTAATAAGGTCAAGAAGTCAACGACTTGAGAAAGCGGGTAAGAGAGATTTAATAATCCAGAACATTTTTGTCAACAAAGAATATACGTTTTTTGCATCAAAACAAAAACGATTAATTATCAAACACATGTAAAATAAATCGTTAATCATCATCTCAGGGCTTGAAAAGTTAACACCTAATTGAGTAATTGCCGTTAGCCATTTTTAGTATTTAGCCTCTCTTTTCAAAAGAAACATTCCACCAAACTTTCCCATTTTATAAACAAAAATAAATAAAAATACCAAATTTTCTCAGTTCGGAGAATATTATGGCCCACGTTTTGGATTGGTGATCCGTTTCCGCAACTCGAGAAACCAACAAACTCATATAAATATTTAAATAGTCTATTACAAATAAATAAATGAGTTTTTGTCGGCAAATATATGAGCTTATTAAAGATATCGACCGGTTTAACAGGTCAACGGCTAAATTATCATAACAAGCCAAATAAAAATGTTGCTTATAGTTCACCTGAGTATGGTTTTAAGTTTGGTGGCAACGGTGTCCTTGTTATTATCATTTCAAAATAATTCATAATATAAAGAATCTCTTTAAACAAGTTATCGTGTTCTTAGAGGTAAAAATATATTTGGTGACACGTGAGATGATAGTACTTAAAATAACAATTATATTAAAACATATATTATTCAATGGTTGTGGCATTGTGCAATTCTCGTACAAAAACTAGAGAGTTTTGTATATATGAATTTCATTTAATTTAGTTGTATGATTTGCTATGATTCAACGTCTATGATTCTGTATTTTGGTTCTATCTACAAACCAAGGTTGTAAAGTTGTTTAAACCTATGTTGGTATTGTTTAGAAAAAACCACTAAATTGTCATATATTACATTCCAGGTGATGGATTGGCGGCTCAATTTGTTTTGGAATCAGTCATGCGTAATTAAGTATTGAATTCAACTTAATTATATGTGGCCAAAAACTTGTCCAAAGTAGAGACTGCGGTAGACAACGGTGCCAACACAAGAGATGTGGAATCCACGTAGAGACCAGTAATTCCATCAGATTTGATAAACATAAATCAACAAACAAAACAACTTATTTTAAACCTAATGAGATCAAGAAGAAAATCAACTTACTCACAATAAAATTAATCGATAAAAAAACTCGTAGTGGTAGAGGCCAAAGAAATAAGTGAGATTGATGATTTTTTTTGTTTAAATTATTTTCAATAAATATAGTTAAAATATTTTAAATGACAAAGAAAAATTACATAATAAAACACGACTAGGTTTTTTCCCAAACACGATTGGGTTTATAGATTTTTTTTTTTTTTTTTNTTTTTTTTTTTTTTTTTTTTTTTTTTTTTTGACCCCTTGATCTTGTTTAATTATCTATACAATACTGTACAAACTAACAATTAAATCCAAGACCAAACCAATTGAAATTTCTAATTTACTTTAGTTACTTTACTAAAACGCAGGGAGTTTTGAAAATCAAAGACGAGACTCATACCATTTTGTTCTCCATGCTCTCAATAACAGCAAAGCTCTGAGTCCCAATGAAAAGTGAAGAATGAAGACCAGTGCCAGTGCCCCTAATTGGGGCTTGCAAAGGCTCACTGTTGCAACTCGGTATGTACAGTTCGTCCATCTGCATCTTAGGATGTGGTAAGTGAATTGCATTCAGGGTAGTATGACAAAGTCCTTGGTCCAGGCCCAAGACCAAGGAGTACATAATCATCATGAATGTATTATTCCTCATTGATATGTCTTTTGCTAAGTTTGTAAATATTCGTATCGGAATGATATCCTCATTAAAGCTTTACTTCGTGGTTTTGGAAGATGCACGAAAAACGAACACTATCCAATCGTACCCTTTTTGTAAGCTGATACGATAAGATAGCTAGAGTGCATGCATAATGGAAAGTGGCACAATTAACATGACCACGCAAGACACAAATATGTGTGATAGCATTAGTCCAGTTTGTATCTCTCTTAAGTGTTGGTTACTAAGGCCATGATTATTGGTAGATCTTAGGAAGTTTCTTAGACAAATTA